>VZUI01000313.1:0-16955 GCA_013401135.1 Cettia cetti | reverse complement strand
TGGCCGAGTGAAGGTGCAAAGGAGAGCACATGGCAAAGCCAGTTGTGTGGGTTTGATTGAACTGTGCATGTCAGAGACAATGGGAGGGAGAGAGAGAACAAATATAAAGAGAGATAAAGATCGCATGGGACATTAGACATAAATATTAAGAGAATCTGAAGGGTAAATGTGAAAGAAAAGAAGTGGGAATGGAGATGGGGAAGGTGACAGCTAATGGGAAGTCTAAAAGGACAGGCAACAGGAAGGGGATGGGGAAGGGGAATGGGAAGGGATTGAAGACATTCCAGTATTTTCTTTGAGACCATTTTGTAATGTGTCTGTATGTTATTAAGTGGGAGAACATATATTCAAGTATGTTCTGAAAAGGATTTAAAAAAATTAAAAAAAACAGTTATAGGAAATATTTAAACAAATTATGGTTTAAGTACTTACATAGAAAATATAACATTTCAGGAAATGGCAGAGTGTGGAAATCTTTTAATGTTAATAGCTTTACATATTTGACAAAATTATTCTTCGACAATATCAGTTGCTTCTCCTTGAGTCTTTTTGTTTCTGCTATAATAAAAAAATCTTGACCTGACCCACACACATACTGGTTTAAAACTAAATATATCCCCTTGGAGATCCATGACTACTTTAATGAAAACAAAGGAATAGTCTCTAACAGATTTTTTTTTCAAATAAAAACTGACCCAGCTAGTTCACCTCTGCAGGCAAGTTGATAAAATCATCAAAACCTTAAAAAAAGAGTGCAAAATATAAATATGACTCTCATTGCCATGGAGGTTTATCTTACAGAGGCAAAGTGTCTTTTTTTGTTCTGGTAGCTGTCTAGCAGAGGGACATTTTATAAAAACAATTGTAAAAAATGTAAAGAATATATTTAAAACATCTTGAAATAATATTTTCTCAGTATCGCAAGTTTAGTCTAGGAATATGTAGCCCATAAAAAAGGATAAAATTGAAGTAAATGAAAGAATAAATGAAGTAAATTGAAATAAAAGAAACCCCTGTGTTAAATTTCATAGTGTTATAGAGCAATTATCCTAGAGTTATGCTTGATTTTTTTTTTTCACGTTGTTATCAAACCACTTTAGTGATTTATGTGGGTGTTTTTCTTTTTGTTGTGCACTTCATAAACATATAGGTCTTGGAAGTATAGGTCTAATGGTGTATTGAGATAGGCCTAAATTTCCATATGCTGTCTAGCCAGAAAGTTTGCTATTTGGATATTTCTATTTATTTTTAATTGTACTTTGTGGACCCCATAAGGTTTACAAATACTTAGCAATTGAAGAATAGCTTTTCTCTTGTCTTTCAACAAGTTTCACAGGTGGGAAAACCTTACCAGTCCAGTGCTGAAAATGTGCGTTGGTATCACACAAGAAGGTATTTACGTGGAGAGAGGGATCAGGGTTGAATTTAGGGGCTGGGAGATGGCAGAATGTTATCCTTTAAAATGAAATTGGATCAAGACTGATGGAAAAATGTCAAGGATAAAAAATATTTTCTTGTCTTCCATGTGAAATGGTTATACTCACCATTTCTGTGCAGCAACTGTAACACTTGGAGAAGCAGAGGACAGGAAGAGGAGATTACATGGTTTTGTCTCTGGATTGCCTGGATGTGCCCAAGGGACAAGTGCATTTGATAAACTGCTGGAAGTCATTCGTAAGAAAACTGCTATCCATCTGTGTGAGCTTGGCAATCAGGGGAGGCAATGAACAAGATAGTAGGTGATGTTTGGTCCCCCTTGTGCAATCCACGGTCAGAGGAAAAGTGGCAGAACATGCTAGGAAAATAGGGGGTAATTTTCCACCCAGACAGAGGGTGGGTGTGAACTTCTTTTAAAAACAAAATAGTGATTTTATTAAAAAGGAAGACAAGGGAAAATTAAAAAGAAAAAAGAGTGTTCTGTCAATTATTTTCACTTACAATTGTGTCACATTATAGGACTTGGGGAAAAAATCTAGGAGCAATTAGTGTGAAATGAACAAAACACAGGGATTGGTGATGTACGGGACTACCCAGACTTCAGAGTGCTGGTGGCTCTCTGGGGGCAGGGAGAACTGCAACACATCTGCAGGTAACATCTGCAGCAGGGCAGCTGTTTTGGGTTATGGAACCAAAAAATGTGTATTCTCTTTCATCTGTTGAAAGCAGTTGTGGAGACGTTTTTCTTTATCTCTTGTAACGCCAGGGGGAGGGGGGCGGATGTTTCCTGATAATGGCCCAGCTGGGGCCTGGGTGGGGCATTGTTTCTTATCTCTTTCACCATCATCCTCCCTCCACAAGGATATCTGCTGATAATGGCCTATTAAGGCTCACCAATCACATGACACATTACATCATCCCATTGTGAGATGCTTCTCCCAGGTGGGTGAGCCAGGCATTCCTACCTAGATAAAACTGAGACATAGGAACATCAAGCATCTGGTTTTTCCACTGGATTCCTCAGAGGAAGACTGGACCCATCTCGCCACCACTGGACTTTCTACAGGATCATCTCTACTCCATTGAATCTTATTTGTTACTCCAGAAGGATTCATCTGGACTGCTTCCAACACCCTGACCAACAGGGCGTCAGGTCACATTCCTGACTCTGTCAGGGTTTTCTAGGGTTTTTGTTTGTTTTGCTTGCTTGTGTTTTTGTACTACTACATTTGTATTTTTAATATTCCTAGTAAAGGACTGTTATTCCTATTCCAATTTCTTTGCCTGAAAGCCCCTAATTGCAAAATTATAATAATTTGGAGGGAGAGGTTTTACATTCTCCATTCCAAGGAGAGCTCAAACTTTTGCTGGCAGATACCTGTCTTTCTAAACCAAGACAGTAGCCAAATGCAAAATGTGTCATTACTCATGGGAAGCTGGAACTGCTCCATGTCCCTCATCTTCAACTTTCCAAGTTGTTTGGTCTGGCTTCAGGATATCAGGACATATTTTCTTTTGCAGGATGAGATGGACCAGCTCTACTGTGAAGGAACACTGAGAGAATTGAAGTTGTTCAGCCTGAAGAAGAGAAGATTTGGGGTGACCTCACTGTGGCCTTGCAGTGCCTGAAGGGAGCCTACAGAAATATGGAGTGAAACAATTGACAAGGGCCTGGACAAGGGGGAATGGATTCCCAGAGCCAGAGGGCAGGGATGGATGGGGCATTGGGAAGGAATTGTTGGCTGGGAGGGTGGGGAGGCCCTGGCACAGGGTGCCCAGAGAAGCTGTGGCTGCCCCTGGATCCCTGGCAGTGTCCAAGGTCAGGTTGGACAGGGCTTGGAACAACCTGTGATGGTGGAAGGAGTCCCCATGACAGGGGGTAGCACTGGATGGGTTTTAAGGTCTGTTCCTTTGGGAAATGGATTTGTAGAGAATTTTTAAAGCTTGACAGAAGGTTCACATAATGTGCATTTGTATTCAAACTTTGAGATAAGAAATGCTGACTTAGAAATGTTATGTTCTATTCATTATCCAAGTCACTAATTGTTACAAGCAAAATTGAGTTCTAAAGAAAAACCTTTGCTAAGTCAAGAGCTTTGAATGCTATAACTTTCTTCACTGATGGATCAGGAAAAACACATAAATCAGTAGTAGTTTGACAAAACCAAGCAACCAAAACATAGGAATTAGACATTCATACAGTAGCGGGCTCTCCTCAAATTGTTGAGTTGACCACCGTAGTCAAGGTTTTTCAGCTCTTTTCAGAATCTTTAAATCTAATTACAGATTCAGCTTATTTTGCTAGTATTGTTGGCAAGACAGAAGGGTCAGTTTTGAGAGATGCTAGAAATAATGTTATATCATTGGCTTTCATGTCTTTATACAATTTCGCAACACCAAACAAACCAATATTTTGTTTCTCATATTAAGGCACATTCTTAACTTCCAAGATTCATGGCAGAAAAAAATAGGAGAGCAAAGAGACTGACCATGGTTATTTCAAACACTTTGCCAAACATTTTTGAACAAGCAAAACTGAGTCATGCCTTTTTCCATCAAAATGCACAAGCACTTACACAAATGTTTCATATCTCCAAGAGCCAAGCAAAAGCTATTATTGGTGCTTACCCTGACTGTCAACTTTTACAACATCCTGTTTCTTCAGGAGCAGTCAACCCTTGAATTTTGCAAAGTTTGCAACTATGGCAAACAAATACTAACAAATACCCATCTTTTGAAAAGTTAACAAATATTCATGTATCTGGTAGATACTTTTTCAAGTGCAGTTTTAGCCTCTGCACTCACAAAAGAAACAGCCAATCATGCTTGTCAATATTTTTTTTTGCAAGCTTTTGCTTAATTGGGTGCACCCCAAGACATAAAATCAGACAATGCCCCCACGTACACAACTCAAAAATCAGCCACGTTTTTGATAGATTGGAGTGTTCACCACACTTTTAGAATTCCCTATTCCCCAACAGGTCAAGCAATTATTGAAAAGACACACTGCATTCTAAAACACATTTTAGATCAACAAAAGGGGAAATTGGCTCAAGCAACACCTCAGATGACATTGAGCGAAGCTTTATATGTGTTTAATTTTTTGAATAGCTCATTTGCAGAACCAAATCCTCCAATTTTTAGGCACTTTTCAAATAGTACACAATCAAAATTGAAAGAAAATCCTTCCGTTTTAATCAGAAGCCCTGAGACAGGACAAATTGAAGAACCATTTTTCCTAGTAACCTGGAGCAAAGGACATGCTCCACGTGTGCAGGACCTAAGTGGGTTCCAGCAAAGAATGTGAAACCCTCACACCAACTATTCCACGAGCAGGGACAGAAGGACACATTCGTGAGCTGCACAGAGAGACTATGGCTCATGCCAGATGTTCCCTGTTCAACCTGCAAAAACTGCAAATCTTGGGGTTTATACTGATGTTTGGGCTGTGAAAATTGCTAATATCATAGAGCTCTTTTGGCAAAAGTGTGGTATCCTTCATGTTTAAAAGAATCCTAAGATATCCAAATTTCTAAAAATTTTGTGTTAGATGGACAGCTTAGTTCCCTATAGTTGGCCAGTCCCTGAACAAGTGCTAAAAGATTTGTTTGAAAATTGAAATATATGAGAAGACTTTTGCCAAAAAGCAGCTAAACAAGAACATGAAGCTTGACCAAATGATATATTGGCACTAGTTAGTTTTGTTTGCTTGCTTTTGCAGTGCAGATATGCCTGTAGATCAACCAAAAACAAATATTTGAGTTGTTTTAGCCAAGTCAGCAGGCTCAGACACCATATGTTTGACCAATTCAGGCCCAGACAAACCCTTTGTGACCTGTTTGGTCAGTGTACCAGTGCCAGCCAAGGAGCGACCAATACACAATCATGACAATTATTGGCTGTAGGCTGCCAACAAGACAAGTCCCATAGTCAATTGGCATCATTTAGTCCCTGATCTTCTTAAAGCACCTTCAGAACCTCAAGAACTGGAAATTCTCGGTTCTTTGGTAATGAAGTTCTGTGCTGAGTTTCAGTACCAAGGAGATCCACAGTTAAATGTTACTCCCCATCATCCTGTGTATAGAAACTCAAGTTTGTGATGCAACTGTACTACCCCAATGTCCCCTAAAGGTGGGATTGCTAACCTAAATGAATTCCCAAGGCAATTGACAAAAGGATTTTAGCTCATTTGTAGAGATAGAGCCTGGCAGGGCATTCTCTCATAAATTGAGGGTGGCTGATGTAGTATGGAAAAACTCACTGTAATAGCACCTATTGTTAAAAAAGCCATCAAGAGAAAACACAGAAGAAAAAGATTTGCCCATTATTATAAAGAAATCTGTAATAGCAACTTTAAACCCTAGGGCCCTGCAAAACACAGAAGAAAAAGATTTGCCCATCATTATAAAGAAAACTGTAATAGCAACTTTAAACCCTGGGGCCCTGCAAAACGAGTTACATCAAGTTTATTTTTGCCTCAACTTGCCTCAGGCCTGGCATTGAAACAATTAAACCAATTGGGGTGTTGGCATGTTGGCTGAGTAAAGAAGTCAATGCTACTTTCATTAGTGATATGATGACAGATCTAAGCGCTGTCAGACATGAAGCCTTACAAAACAAAACCGCCATTGATTTTCTTTTACTGGCACATGGGTGTGGTTGTCAGGAATTTGAAGGATTGTATTGTAGGAATTTGTCTGACCCTTCAGAATCCATCCACAAACAACTTGAAAAAATAAATGTTGTGGTTTATATTTATTTTCTCCCTATAGGCGAAATGGACTTGCCCTATTTCTCTCCTGCTCCCTAAAATAGTTTGCCCCAAGGCCCAGAACGTCCTACCCTCCTGCCTATTACCCTGTTGCTTAGTTACCCTCCTGTCTATCACCCAGTTGCCTAACACCCTGTTCTAGAAAGTGCTGTGTTATTTGGTTGATGATTGGTTTGAGAACACTGTGCACACCCCTGTGTGTATCCCATTGGTCGTTCCCCTTTGTCAATCCTCACTCTGTAATCACCCCATTGGTCCCAGTTGTGTTCCTCCCTTTGTACCACCCCTCTTTAAAAGTTGCTGCACAGCAGCTGTGGGTGCTCTTCACCGCTGATTTCCCTTCAGCAATAAACCTGGTTGGAATACACCTGGACGAAAAGACTCCTCTTCCTTCTTTGCTTGGGTCCTTGCAGTGAGGGTCTCATTGCTCTGTCACACTCCTGTCATCGTTGTCCAGGATTGTGACCTTGTGAGAAGTGGCACCCAGGAAAAAGGGCAAGGATACTAAAGGATTTAGCAAGTCAAATTAAAGCAGATAATAGATCATAGTTGGATGACTTGTTTGAAAAATGGAGCTTTGCACCTTGGCTAAAAAAGCTTTGCAATATAAGTTTATATGCGTTGATTGTTATAGTGATAATATAAGTAATAGTGCCTTGTGTACTTCACTGTGCACGGTGAAAAGTGAACAAGGCCATCAAGAAAGTCTTTTTTGTTGAAGAGAGGGGGGGATGTGCAAAATGGATCTGTAGAGAATTCTCAAAGCCTGACAGAAAGCTCACATAGTATGCATCTGTATAAGAAATGCTGACGTAGAAATGCCATGGAATAGGATGGACATTGTTGAGAAAGAAATGGAACTACAAACAAGTTTCAAAGGATGGTCTTGAAATAGGACTAGATACTTTGGAGAAATAGAACTATGAAAGATGCATTGTTAATAGGACCTATGAGGGGTAATTTTAGATGATTGGCTTTAAGGCATTGGCACCATTGTGTAGCAAAAGCTGGTAGATCAAGAAACACTTATACTGTATTTTAATTAGGAAATAGTTTGGCTTCTGATTGTGATGGTGTGAATTGTTACATTTGTATTGTCTCACCCTTCACATGAGACTGAAAGTAGAATAAAAGTTTTTAAAATAACCTCTCAGTTGCCCCATTGCTGGGTCAGAAAAAGGGCATAATTCGACACCTTCCTACCCAAATCATTCTGTGATTATATGAAAATATTTTGCTCTGTGAGCTACCTGAGCACAGTTCTGGTTCCCAGCATAACAGATGACTGCAGACAGTTTCCAACAGCAGCGTTTCAACTATTAGATGTCTTAAGATTGTTCTGGTGGCCCCGTAAAAGTGTTCCAATATGTATTTAATTAGATTCAGAACTTTAAAATTTCCTCAGTCCCTTTTGCAAGAATGAAATTGTAAAGTTTTGCAGCCCTTTTAAACTTGAAAAGAAGTTCCAAAACAAAAGCAGCTCTTGAGAGGGAAACCTTTGTATAAGTGCAATTGGCAATTATATAATATACTACTCAGTTCATAATATTGCAGTACATCATACATCACCTTTTTCATTCTTAGTTCTTCTATGTCATATTTTATGTAGGCCCAATACATTTTTAACCCTCTTGATCTTTAACTAGCCTAATTTTTAGTAATTAATAAGATTTAATGCAACTGATTAGTAACTTATGACATCCCTACTTGACTGTTTTTTGCTAAAAATGCGGAGCCTGATCATTTAGATCACTAATAAAGATGCACATCAAGGCAGGATCTGTGTTAAGGCCCAGGAAAATGGTGATTTGTACATTTTTCAGAGAACAGCAAAGGTTCTTAAAAGAGTAAACAAGATTTCACATTAAGAAACATAAAATAGTAACTTCCTTGAACTTTGTGCTGCTAAAATGGGGGGATGAAAATAAAATGCAAAGCCATGACATTTGTAATGTACTTCAGGATTTGTACACTCATCACATAATGCAATATATATTATACAGAAGAAAAATTGCAGGAATTTCAGGAAATTTTCATTTTTGTGGATGCATGGTAGCTGTTTCGCAGAAACATGTTTAAATATCTTTTTCAGATACCCAAAGGCAATGGGAGATAAATTATGGTCTTTTTTGTGCAACCTAAGGGGACTTCAATTTAGAGACCACATAATGTGGATACATTAAAGACCAACATTTTTATGATGTGGTAATTTGTATGGGAAAACCATCTGAAAATAAAAATGTATAGGGAAAATAATCTCTACATATATGAAACGTGAAGCTAATTATCAAATTTGAAGTGAAAACTTACAAAATGGCTATCGTGTAATTCTTTGCAAAAATTATATCATTAAAATATCAATTAAAACCTAACTGTGACAAAATGAAGAGTTAAATTAAAAATAGTTTTATGAAAGTTCTAAGAAAAACAGAGAAGCTTTGGCAAAACCATTTTTTGATGAATAGTGTCCATGAAATATGACAAATCAATTAGATGAAACCATGTATATGGCTGAGTGTACTATCTGATAACATGGAAATATTAAATTTTGTTTCATTAATATTTTTGTTTATTTCTCTCTTTAAAAAAATCTATAAATTTATCAAAGAAAAGACTGCATTTTTCCTCCACCGGGATGTGAACTTCATATTTTTGCATGGCCATTTTTTGTTTTATAAATAATTCTTCTTTTCTGTAATATACTTTAATTAAAATGCATTGATTAAAGAACCAAATTCATCATTGACAGAGATTGTCTGATGCATCACTATGTGATGCCATGATAATATATAATTTATAAATCTTCATAAAACATAGACTTCCTATTTCTTATATATTTAATATGTCAATGGTTTTGCAGCTTTTGCTATTGGAAGGTAATATTTTCAGGAAGTATACTTAAAATGAGTTTATTTTACTGGAACTAAACCATCAAGAAGTCATATTTGCTTTCTCATGTACTTTGATAGATGGTGATAAACTTTCTTATTTTTAAGTTTTTTTCAGTTCCATCATACATCATGACAAACTTTATATTAAATTTTCTTTTTTTTTCCATTTGTTTTCTTCTTTGCATGGCAGCAACAGACTCGTCTTTCAGTATCTAAACACAACAGCACAAATGTTCCACAGCTATGATTTGTGGAATTGGCAAGTTCACAGAATCATAGAATCCCAGGTTGGAAGGGACCTTAAGGATCACCTGGATCAAACTTTCTTGGCAAAATCATGGTAAGATGGGTCCAACTGAATCTTAAAAACGCCTAGTGTTGGGGAATCCATCACTTGCCTGGGGAGATTATCCCAGTGGTGATGTTGTGGTGAAAATTTTTCCTCCTGTGTCCAGCCAGAGCCTCCTCAGGAGTCCCTTGGACCCGTCATCCCTTGTCTTTACGATGTGGCTCTGTGTACAAAGGGAGTCTCCACCTCCTCTGTGGGCACGCTTTTATCAGTGGAACATGTGGTGAGGTGTCCCCTCAGCCTTCTCTCCTCAAGGCTGAACAAACCCAGGTGTCTCAGCCGTTCCTTACCAGTCAGACTTCCCAGCCCTTGGATCCTCTTTGTGGCTCTTCTCTGCACTCTCTCCAGCCCGTTCACCTCTGTTTGGCATAACAAGGACAAAACCTGGACACAGTGCTCCAGGTGTGACCCAAAACATGCTGACCAAAGTAGGGGTAATGAATTCACCTCTGACATGCTCTTGTTGATGCCACACAGCATCCTGTTGGCTTTCCCTGCTGTAGCAGAACCCTGGTTAGTCACTCAAACTGGGTTCTCCTCAGGACTCCCAGATCCCTTTCCACAGAGGCCCCTTTTCACAGAGCTGGTGGATCCCAGCCTTTGCTGCACAGATTTTCCCAAATGCAGGGCCTTACATTTGCCCTTATGGAAATTCATATTAGTTTTTTTCGCCCCTCTTCCAGCCTGTCCAGATCTTCCTGCAGGGTAGGCTCTTCCTTCCATAGTGTCTGCTTCCCCACATAGTTTGGTATCATTGGCAAAATTCATCAGGGTATGCTTTATCTTATCCAGATCACTTAAGAATATAAAAAACAATATTGTGTCTAATATGGGTGCTTGGGGGACCCCATTTGGAGCAGTCTGCCAGTTTGGAGAAGTTTTATTTATCACGAGCCCTCCATGTGTCACCTGTCAGCCAGTCTCCCACTCACCCCAGCCACCCCTTGCCTAGAAAACAATGAATAATTTATTTTAGCAGGAGGCTGTAGAAACTATACTGAAAACCTTGGATGAGTCCAGTTGAATTGTTGACGGGAAAACAAAATATCTTCCCCAAAACATTAGAGAGAATATAAAAGTAAACCTTCACTTGAAAGCTTTCAGGTACACAATATGGCAAAAATTGCACTTGATACAGTAATTCTACATTTTTTTTAAGGTTAGTCATGTAATATGTCTATCATCTATTGTCCAATTAAAAAGTTTGTGTAGTAGATAATAATTCCTGTGGTCCTACCCCACTGGAAACAGTCTAGAGGTTTCTTTTGCGCCACTTTTGTTATGTCTAGTCCAGCTTCTGGCTGGAAAAAACTTTCTTTTAGTTGGTTCTTTTCTTGGAATAAGACTAAACAATGTTTCAGGAATATTTTTATAAGGTCAGCTTAATGTTCCTAAATGTAGGGAATTAATATAGGAAATATCCTAGGAGCTACAGCTGTGCTTTAGCAATCTACAAAGCTACAAATAGCAAAATATAAAAAGCTACAAATCTAAGGCATCAAGACAATGGTCACTGTTCATATCAACCAAGCAGAGGACTTTATCATAAAGGATGATCAGGTTTGTCAAGTACAATTTGTTCTTGATAGATTCATGCTGGCTTTTCCCAGTCATGTACTTCCTCTGACTTTTGATAACCCTCAGGAGGACTCATTCCAGAACTTTTCCAGGGACTGAAGAAAGACTGATGGGCTTAAAATTGACTGGATCCTTCTTTGAGACTTTGTAGATTGGTGTTCCATTAGTCTTCTTCCAGTCTTCTGGGAAGTCCCCCAACCTCCATGGCTCCAGAAAGAAGCAAAGAGAGAATTTTCTCATTCATGAGACAGAATTCCTAACACCATTGGTGGATGATCCTACAACTACAGAATGGTTTGGTTGGAAGGAACCTCAAAAATCATCTTGTTTCACTTCTTGTCCTGGGCACCTTCAACAAGAACAAGTTGCTCCAAGCTCCCGCCAACCAGGCCTTGAACCTCTAGGGATGGGACATCAGGGTCCATAATTTTTTAGAAATCAAGCTTCAATTGATCTCCATGGCTTTTCGACAGTATAGCTATTTTTTCCCTTTCTCCTTTAAAAATCCAAGGCCAGCAGAGTTTAGAAGGTTTTCCATTGGCTAAAAGAGTTGAAATTAGAATATTCATCTCATATGGAGAAGTAATTGGACATGTCGGTGTGTTCTGTTTCAGAAAAAAACCAACACATCAAACAGAAAGAGAAAAAAAAAAACAACAAAACAACAAAACCGGAGTCCAAAGGGAGAGGTTTGAATGATGAAAACTGGTAGAGCAAGAGTAAATTTATCAACTCAGTAAAGTAACTGTTGGGAAAAGGTATTTTGACGCAGAATATTCTGAGGTCTCAATGTGCAGGAAAAAAATGTGTATTTTCAGAAAATATGTGCCTACACTTTGGGAAAGGAAATGAGTGATGAGTTCAGTGAGAAAATTTGGGTTGAAACGCATTGAAATCCTTGTATTGGTTCTTTTGCTGCTTGTACATTTGCATAAACACGATTTGGAGAATTTAGAATTCTGTTGGGTGTAAATTAGACATATTGGAATTATGTTGATTTTCATATATACCCCATCACCCAGAAAAATTATAATGAGTGTTTGTAATTAAAGGAAATGTGAAGAGTTCTTGCTCATTTAAAATATTAGGATGGGCTGGGGGTACTAATTAAGTGCAAAATTCTAACAATTATGTAATACGGGCACAAATATAACTAAATATTGTTGGACTTCCAGGGGCAGGGCAGGGGCAGGAGAAACTATTTTGAAACTATCAAAAGATGGTAACGTGAAATCATTTTTCAGGTTTGTATTGTGCTGAGGGTGTATCTTGGCTGAATGCTGTTTCATAAAATCCCACAAAACCCCACAATCAACTTACTGTGCTTGATGTACATGATAAACTAACAGACAAGTGAATTTATGAATGTTACAGGAATTTGTTGGACTCTTAATATATTCTAATATCTTCATCATCAAAGGTAGGAAAAATTATCACTTGATGATGAGTCATTAGAACTTTATCCTAAAAGTGGGAGTTGATGATTTAGTAAGACATGGTCACTACATTTTGCTTCAGTAACCAAGATGAAGAAGACCTGAGTTCTCTTGATAATACATGACATTTTGCACAAAACAAGAAATGTTTAATATTTCTTCTTTTCCTCAAATGAGCAGAGATGCACTTCCAGAAGTAGAAAATCTTGAAAATCCAGTTTAAAATATGTAAAATATGTAAATTTTTTCTGTAATATTGTCTGTGTAATTCTTCAAAGTTTATCTCTATTTGCATTTCAATAGGTTGCAAACACTTTTAACAAAATATTTTAAGGGGTTAGAGAAAATGACACAGCAGAAATAGATATATACAGCTTAAACTGTATCAGGCAGTGATGTTTGATTAAAAAAATGCTAGTGATGAAAACTGTATGGTTATCTTAATACCACCAAAGCATGGAAATTTAAAATTAATAGATAGGATTGATTTTTTTGTTACTTTAAATCCATAAAGCCATTTTTGTATTGCTTTCATATTTAGTTTTTATATTAACAAAGCAAAAAGAATAGAAGTATTCACTTCAGCTAAATGTTTAGTTTTACTGCAAAGTTTTGGAAGGAGGGAACAATCAAATAAAATCTTTGCACCCTTTATTCAATGAGTCCCTTATCATTTTTGTTATTCATTGAACTGTAGCAGTAATAAAAGAGCTAAATAATTTAAGCCAGTTGTTCCAAACCCCTAAATTTTCAGTCATGGGTCTCACTGGCATTTTCAAACCTCAGATTTGATCATTCAAATCAGAAGAAATACTGTGGAAATACTTTTTGTGTGTGTGTTGTTAGTATTAAAAAATGAATTTTCATATTAGTTTTGGAGCCCTCTCTAAAAGTTGCATGTTGCCTCCTCCTTGCCTTTGTATTGCTTGGGTTTTTTGTGTTGGTTTAAACAGTAACAGAGAAGGATTTATACAACTTGAAGTATTTAAAAGATGCTCCTGTGAAAAACTTAATTTCTTGCAGATCTCAGTTGCCACCCTCTTTTACTGCCTTTATAATCTCTTCACTCACTCTCTTAAAATTGTGGTTGCATACAAATATTTGAGTTACCCTGCAAGTCCTTTAGAAATGTGGCTGAACTTTGTTCTACTTTAAAAACTACTGACATCTTCACATCTTGGGTGATTTCATTGGTAAGTATGGCTCCTTACCTAGAACGTCACATGTGCACTGGTTTAATTCTAAACAGACCTTGATGCCCAGTTGCAGATTTTCTGTGTATTTGCTAATTCACTTCAATATGTACCTTGTATTTCCCTGATTTTTTTCCTTTTCTTTCTTCCATAACCACTTCTGCTCCTAGTGATGGTGCAAACATTCCAGACTACTGCAGGAGTGATAAATGGTGTTGATGCCTTAGGGTGATGCCCAAGTAAATTAGCTGCTAAAGCTAAACTGTTCATTTTCAATTTTTGATACTGTTTTGTGGCACTGGCTTTTCATTCACCACTGAGCTGGCTTTTCTTGCTTTGTGATTTAATTATTCTTCACAGGGTAAATAAAATTTAGAAATGTATAAAGAAAACAAATGCAGTTTTGCAACTGAAGCTACACAAGAACACAATGGCTAGAGAATAATGCAGGGATTTCTGAACTGCAGAAAGCAGTTTAAAAGCTTTTTAAATGTGCACTCTGCAGAAACAACTTCTTGCCTAGAGGATGCAAGTACTTCTGTATTTTAAGATACAGAACTCTTTAAGCCATAAAATCCTTCTTATCCTTTCCCATCTGTTTAGAAGGGTCAATATAGGATATCCAGGGGAGAACAGAAGAAATGATTTTTACCAAATAGAGAACTGCTGGAACAGAGGACCTGTCTTCACATTAGCAGGAGTTTGCACACCTTTCCCTGTGATTTTTTTTTTTTAATCCACAGCTTCCAAGTCTATAGGAAAATGACCCTGGAGCTAAGGGCAGCACAAATTTGTGCATATTTACTCTCACAGACAGGGAGAAAAAAAATAAGTGTCACAACTAATGTGTTTCTAAACTTATTTGTTTGTTTATTCTCCCTTATGTTTCAAAGATAAATTTACGACTGTGCTAGCAACTTGTGTTTGCTTGGTTTCAAGGCAGAATACAGAAGGGTTTTTCCAAGATGCAGTTTTTTTCTTTTTTTCCCTGGATGATATGCCACATAGATACATCGAATGTTCAATCACTTGCTTTCCATCTTTTGTGCCTTAATTTGTTCATTCATTTGTAGCTCCTTCTATGTGTCTGAGACAATCTTTCATTTCCAGCCCACCAATGGTCACTCTTTCCTCAGTCCTCCTAAAACCCCTACTCTCCTGCAATAAAAAACCCCATATCTTACTCTTTAATTATTTGTCCTTATCCTTTAATTATATGTCAAGGAAATACATAGCACTCCATCATTCACAAGGCATAATCTCGTGCCTGACACTGCTGACATATTAAATACGGAAATGAATATTTTCAAATAAAACAAGTTATACATGTTCACATTTCAGTTTAATTTCATATATTAACTTCTCCCTATGCAGTTATTTTGGTTGTTTTTTTTTTTTTTTTTTTTTAATGGTCAGCTGTTTTATTTCTGCTTTTGAAGTTTTGGACTGATATAAAATATATTTGGATAGATTCAGGCAGCAAATAAGAATGCAATTTAAGTCCATTTGCCCTGAAAGATGTGGATTTCTTTTTATTTAAATGCCTTGGGGAAATATTCTTGTCTAAGATATTTTTAAAAAATCCAATCTTTTTTTATCACCAAATTTCACCAAGTAAAATTAGTTTTCCATGAGGAAAGGAAATTCTTTCATTTGAAACATTCATGTTCAAGTTGATAGTTTTTGTATTGAACTCACTTTTTAAATTGAGGTAATTAAATGCTTCAATTTCATTGTTTTGGAGGCTTTTTACTCTTAATTGTACATTGTCAAGTAATATTTACTCTAAATCAGGATTATATAATAATAAAAATACTGGCTTTTTACAGAAGAGAAACTCAATCTTTTAGTCAACAATATTTGTTCCTTTATTAAAACAAATCTCATCCCTTGTAGGAAATTTATATTTCAGGTAAGTAGAGCAGACAAAAATCTTTGGCTGGCAAAAGAAAACACCACTGAGAAGGAAAACACTGCTAATTACAGGTGCAGGTTAAGTAAATCCACCATTATTTTTCTATCAAATAAAAATTACAGCATTATGAAGGATTCACAGCTCATTAGCCAGCAGCTACTTAACTCAGGTGACTCTGGCCTCAGAAGTATCTTGTGTTTAATTGTCTCAGAACCCTGAGACAGCAGCCAAGCCCTGTGAGCAGACAGTTGTGGATATGCTTCTCCAGGAAAGATTTCAGAAGGTCTTTTCTCCTTCTCTTTTTCACTCCCTCTGGTTGCATAAATATTTGAACAGAAAAAACCCCAACCAAACAACAACAACAAACCCCAACATGAAATATCAGTGAACCTATTTGTACATTTATGAATTAAATGTATCTTCTACAGCAGGCATAACTGTGGAAAAAATCACTATGGGCTATCCTGAATAAGAAGAAATATATGATTGGCCTAAGTGTATAGAAATCAGTGAAATAGAATCAGTGTATAGAAATCAGTGAAAGAGATAATAGATCTTTTAAGGATGGATTAAGCAGGGATGATTTTAAAATTTTTATTTGCCAGTTTTTTACAGTGTTGTTAGAAAAAGGAAATATGAGATAGCATGAAAATAAACATATATATTGGAATGGAATAATAGGCATGCCAGGCTAAAGCATGGAGATTCAACACCCTAAGAATTAACTAAGAGTGAAAGCACTTTTATGAATGGAAAAATGATTTTGCTCTATAAAATAATCTTCTGCTTAGAGGAAACAGGTGAAAACAGCAACAAAAACCATAACAAAAACTAACGTTGCCCAAAGTAATGAAAAAACATATGAAATGTATTTCCTTTAATGTCTTACCTTCATTTTAAAATATCTTACTAAGTTATTTGACATTTTAAAAATAATGGTAATGAGAAAGACTGAAGGGATATTGACAATAATGTAGAGTTAGTCGGTTATATAGTTAATTGGTTAGTATTTCTTTTCTCACAGAAACAGGGGTGATCAATACTGACATACAATTTCTTTTAAAGGTACTGTTTTAGAAAATAACATAATATCTGGCATATACCTAAAAATGCTATGTTCCCTTATAAAATGATCACATTAAAATGGATGCTAAGGTTGAGCCTATGTCTTGGGTTACGGAACCAAAAAATGTTTATTCTATTTCATCTGTTGCAAGCAGTTGGGGAAATGTGATTTTTTCTTTATCTCTTAACTGCAGGGGGAGCGGGGCAGATGGTTTTTGATAATGGCCCAGCTGTTAAAACCAGGTGGGGCAGTGTTTCTTATCTCTTTCACCACCATCCTCCCTCCACGGGGATATCTGCTGATAATGGCCCATTAAGGC
>VZUI01000311.1:0-81711 GCA_013401135.1 Cettia cetti | reverse complement strand
GCAGAAAACATCCAGATTTTGCCTAACAGTAAAAAAAAAAAAAAAAAAAAAAAAAATTGTGTTAAGGTGGAATCTGTTGTTTCATTTTGTGTCCTTTACCCTGTCAGTGAGCACTACTGAGAACAGTCTGCCTCCCTCTTGTTCTCTGTGCTTGGGACGGACCTTTGCAGCACTTGCAGGTGATCTTTGAAAGCCAGCCAACTTTTCTGGATGCTGTGATCTCCAGGACCATCTCACAAGCAGATCCCTGATGAGGCCAAAGTCTGCTCCTCAAAATCAGAGTTGTGGTCTTGCCTTTTGTGCCCCCTCTCAGGATTGTGAATTCCAGTATCTCACAGGCACTGCACTGAATGCTGACCCACCTTCACGTTTAAAGCAGTTCTTCCTTGATTCTGAGGTCCAGCAGAGCACCCTTGCTTATTAGTTCCTCAATCAGACACGCCAGGGAGTTGCCAGTGTGCTCTAGAACTTGCCTACGTTGCTTGGGCCCCTCCCGCTGTGTTGTCATTTCTAGTTCAAACCTTTTCCTACCAGCTTCAAAAGAAACCTTGTTATAAAGGAAATCCACCTCCCTCCATGCTTGCTGCTGGTCCCTGTGTTCCCTGCTGCAGGCCTGGTGCAGCATTTCCAGGTGTACTGGCGGCGAGGCACCTTGGAGCCCACATCTGGTGTCCTCTGCACCTCTCCAGCTGCTCTGGAGCACCACCACTTGCCTTCCTGGACAGATGTTCACCTGAAACCATCTCACCAGTGGCACACCACACAAGTGTTCGTGGCGAAGTGTTTTAGTGTTTTCTGCTTTTCAGCTAACCTCACTTGTGACTTCCTTTCTGCTCAAGGCCTGCCATAATGTGAATAAACTTTTTTAACTAGTTGTTTTGGGGTTTTCTTTCCTTGAAAAATTGAAGGGTTCTTCTCAAATCTATTATGCTCGGGGCTGAAAACACAGGATACAAAATTATTCTTTCCAAGGGCTCTAAATAGATGTGGCAGACTAGAGGAAGAAATGAAGGCAGAGAAACCACCTATGTATGAAAAAATGTTACCAGTTCTAAATAAAGGTATTTTTGTCCAGCCTTTGCCAGAGACACTGTCATCCTGGAGTCAGGTTTGAAATCCTTCCCAAGTGACTAAATTAAAGCCATTCGTGTACTGAAATACAGTTGATGACTCTGAAAGTTTTAGTGCTACCATATTATAGATCATGTCAGGAGATAGGCCCCTGAGGGAGTCTGTCATTTCCCTCATCTGCACTCACTGAAGGATTCAGGACAGAAGTGAATTAAGCTCTTGGGGGGCTTTAAGCAGACTCTCCTTTCAGATTCCTGCAGGCAGTGTATTTCATTCTGAGCCCTGAGTGGCACCAAGAAAGGCTGCTCCACTGCCTACACACAAATATTGCTCAAAACTCCTTGGGCCAGAGCTCCCATGCGCCAGAACGTGTGGCCAGGCATTTCACAACTGCTGTCATCCATGGATTTCTGCTCACACAAATAGAAAGCCCAGCTAGCTAGGTTTGGCTTTGAAAAGGAGCAGCAGTGCACACACACACTTTTGCTAGTCTTCCTAAGGGGGAGAGCTGAATTATAGGACCACCTGCATGTCTTTGGGCTGTTCTGTGGCACAGAGCTATTTCCTTGGACCTACCATCCAAGGATGTCACAAGGCTTCTGGTGGTTTGTCCACCACCTCGATGGCTTCCTGCTTGGAGAAGCTGCCTTTCCCTCATATTTTACACCCTGCCCATAGCCGAGCTCAAGGAAGTAACACATGTCCCCAGGAAACCGATGGCAGAATTGAGATGCTTTGAAAACCTTTTTAGTGCTCATCAGGATTTAGGCTCACATTTTAAGCACAGGAAGGCTCAAAGGCTACTGCACGACCCCTGGCTTTCCCTACACGCCAGGAGCATTCGGTGCCAGGAGCAGAACGATGTGGGTGTTGCCCTGCCGAGCCCCGAGATGCCGGCAGCCCCGACAACGGTCTTTTCTGCTTGGTGGAGACCAACATCAAATCTCTCCCGGAAGAAAAACCCACATACTAATTCACAAATCTTTATTTCTTTTTTTTTTTTTTTCCAGTGAAGGAGAGCGGAACTGCCGGGAAATCGCCCTCCGGGAAACCTGTGACAACGCTCTTCTCAGTGTTACAGACAGGGCTTAAAATGGCGCGGAAGGGCAGCAAACCGCTCCCTTACTCCGCTGTGCACCGGCCGCTCTCGGGGCGCCGCGGGGCTGTTTCCCGGAGGGAAGTCAGTCGGTGGGCGGTGAGGGGAAGCAGAAGGGGTGAGGGGAAGCAGGGGGAGCTGGCGAAGGAGACCCGACTCAGCAGCCGCGAGTCAGCAGCGGCAGCACCCCGAGAAGGAGAAGATGGCGGCGGCAGCGCTGACCAATCAGCGCGCGGCGCCAGCTCGCGCCCGCCCGTTACCCAGTCCCGGCGCTCCGCGTGCCCCGGACGGTTCCATTCGCCGCAATCGCCCCCTCCCTGCGGCCGGGTTGGTGGCGCCCGGCCGGTATAAAGTGGAGCGCGGCGCACGTGTGCTCCTCAGTGCCGGCGGGAGAGGGAGGCGGGGTGCAGTCTGTGCTGGTGGAGCCGGTGTGGAGAGGGAGCGGTGGGGGTCGGGCGTGCCGCACAGTCACCGCACAGCCCCTCGGTGCTCGTGTCCCCATCCCCTGTGAGGGTCGCCGGTGCCCCCTTGCCCGGCCCCGCGCTGCTTCTGCTCCCCCGCGGGATGCGGGCTCGGCCCGCCCCGCTAGCCCTCACCCCCGTGCCGGCCGCAGCATGAGCGCGGTGAGCGACACGTATTTCCTTATAAAAGACATAAAACCCGGACTGAAAAACTTAAATGTCATCTTTATTGTGCTGGAGATCGGTAAGTGGCGCCCGGCACGCCCCACCCCCGGGCCGCCCACGCGTGTCACGGCGGGCGGGGGGGGCCGGCGGCGCCGTGCTCCCCCTGAGTCGCGCTTCTCCCCGCAGGGCGAGTCACCAAGACGAAGGACGGGCACGAGGTGAGGTCCTGCAAGGTGGCGGACAAGACGGGCAGCATCACCATCTGCGTGTGGGACGAGATCGGCGGCCTCATCCAGCCGGGGGACATCATCCGCCTGACCAAAGGGTGCGTACGGGGCCGCCCCGCGCCCGCCGGGCCGCGCAGCCCTTTGTCACCCGCGGGGCCTCCCCAGGGCCACGGGGGCCACGGGGGACACGGCCGCCGCCTCCGGCCCGCTCCCTGTTACCGAGCCAGCGCCCTAAGGTCACTTGCCAAATTAAACCCACCTTTCCCAGGCCAGAACATGCCTAGTGTGAGTGTACAGGCTGGGAGGCGCTTGGGTTTGTATTCAGGAGGTGGTGGTGAAGAGATTTGGGTTGGCTTTAAAAAAGCTCCCTAGAAAAATACTTCTGGGGCAGGGGGAGTGCAACAGCCAGTCCTGGTCTGTGAATCAGGGGAACTCCAAAGCATGTTTTTATTTTCACAGCTAGTTCTTTACTCTGGCAGTCAGCTCCGTAATGGAAGGAGGGAACAGTTACATATCACGCAGAAAAGTTGCTTTTCATTTGAATGATATAACAAAAATGACAGGCCAAAGGAGAACCCTTTCAGTTTCACCATAAAAATTCATTTTAGGGCTACACTGTAGAACATGTTAATTTGGGGAGGTGCAAATAGTTCCTCCGAGGTAATTTAATTAAAATAAGAAACAAACCCACCCCTCAAACTTAGTATGAGAAAGAATGTTAGAGTCAATCTGAAAATCTTTTTCCCTGTCACTTAAATTGTCACTAGCGAAGTCATAGTAAGTTTCATTTGAGTTCTTCATGCCAGTTAGATTACACTTCTAGAAATTCATTACACTGATCCTTTGGCTTATGGCACTCCAGGATCCTGCAGTGTGTGTAAGGTCCTGTTAATTTGTTTTTATGAAAAAGTAGGTGAAAGGTGACTCAGGCTGCTAACTGAGCTGCTTTTAAGTTGCTCATTTGAGTGTGATTCTCAGTTCTGGACTGAAAATGCATGACCCTTGCCACGAAAACTACAGCTGCTTCCTCCTATGCAAATGCTCTTTTACACGAAATGGGCTGACTCCTCAGCAGAAGTGGTTCTGGGGAAGGCTGCTTGCATGGAGAGCACGTGGAGCACAAGGATGGGTGGAACTAAACCAGAGCTCTGGGCCAGCACAAAACCCCGTGTGTAGATGACATTGAAACAAATTAAGATACTGTTCAGCAGCATTACTGTACTCCCTTCTGTGACTGGCTTACTGTAACTGCTCTGGTGTTTCTGTGCAACAAATGGGAGAGTCATGGCACCCGTTAATGTAAAAAACTGAGCTTGGCTTGTATGTATTAAATTTATGAGCTGACATGACTGTTTCTGGTGGGTGGCAAAGTCATGCCTTCATTTACATGAGTTGCATGCTCCCTTAGTGCTGTGGAGGGAGTGAAATGGCAAAAGCTATATCCATTCTGGTTAGGTTCTCATCTTCAGAAAACTGGCCTCATACTGGCATACAGGGTTCTCTAAACACATTTTGTATTTAAATAGAATTGAGTGTGATGTTGCCACTGCCAGGCAGGTAAATTTCAGCTCTGTAGGCTAATCTGACTTCATAGTGCAGGATGCCCTCTGATACAAACAGAAAAGCTTACACAGGCACCACGAGTAAACATTCCTTTTTCCCCTCCTTGCTGAATTTCAAGCTGCAGGAGCGTTCCTCTGCAAAAGCAGACACTGTAGCTTACTTATGTCACTGGGTGGTGAACCCATTTACAGGAAGCTGTTGCACTTAATATTTCTAAATTTGAAATTAGTCCTGGAGTTTAGTGGTTTATGGCCAGCTCCTTTTGAGATAAAAACAAATGCTTGCATACATGGAATAACTTTGTGCTGGAGGTCGTTAGTCACATGATTTGCTGGGTCTTTTCCCAGTAAATGTATGTTTGACTTATGTTTATTGTTTGGTATCTCTCTTCCTTTGTTTTCTGCCACAAGACTGCCTGACTAGCTGGTTATTAAAGGTTAAGCAGTGAGGGAATCTTTAAAGTGAATCTATGAAGTGAAGAACACTAATCCTTGTTCTGGATGGAAAGCTCCTAGGATAGTATCTGCAGTTGCAGTGCCTGTGCTTTCCTGCTGGTGCTGAAGTCTGGAGAAGGTTATCACTGCACTGGCAGTGCTGTCCTCTCCTGCCAACCCAACTCCTCCCTGGTGCCTCTTCAGGGCCCTGTGTGCGGCCGGATGTCTCCCAGTCTCAGCAGATAAGGCAAAGGGCAAGAGAAAGGTTTCTTATCTCTGTTCCAGAGAGCGTAAGGAAGTGGTGACTTGTCCAGAGTGGTGACTCCCCATGAGTGCAATTGCTGAGGCTCCCTGTTCTGTGCTAGAAGACACACATATTCTTTTTAACTCCCTTGCACCTTGCCTGTGTTTGTGGTCTGCGTTTTCCTTATTCTCTACACGTGTAGTGATGCCCCTCACTGAAGGGAACAATTACACGGAAGTTTTTCATGGCTCAGATTTCAGTGCTTGAAGTCAAGTGCCGCCATAAAGAATAGTGTACTCACACTGTCTTTGTAAGGGAATGTTCCTGCAATCAAAAAATTATTCCAGTGTGTTTCTATACATCACTTGGAGTTTGATGGCCAAACTTGTGCCTTTAAAAAGCCCTGTTTGGTAAGGACCTGTATTAAGAATGTAAGCACTTTTGATCATACACATTCAGCAGCAGTAGCTGTTCTCCAGCAACCAGAGGTGATTCTTCCTGGCTTCTGCTGAAAGTAGGACTGAGAGTTGCCACCAAATATAACACAGATAGTGCTTTTGGCAAAATGCCTTTTCTCTGCAGGACAAGTCATAAGGGTTGCTCCAGTCAACAAAAGAGCATCCACTCTCAAAATAGTTGGCTGCTTTCCTGGAATTGTCAAAGGCGTCTGCGGAGCTTCCGGTACCTTTTGCTGGAAGTAGTACATGGAGATCTATAAACCACTGGGATTGGTGACATTGGGGTCCCTGGGAATTTTTTCAGTCTGTACTGATGTGTAATACTTCTTCACTTCCTGGACGATAGCATGCTTCCACTCCCTTTGTCAGCTCATTCACTTAGAAACTGCTTCACTTCTTTCTTTGGCCAGGTACGCATCTCTGTGGAAAGGATGCCTGACACTTTACACGGGACGAGGAGGGGAGCTGCATAAAATTGGGGAGTAAGTATTGTGTGTTCATACCTCTCAGCAGAGCCTCACGGTAAGTATGAGACCTGGCAGCTCTTAGGAAGTTGATTTAGGGCAGCAAAAGTGTGTTCTCAGTTGGTCATGGAGGTAATGAGCTCTGACCCTCTCTGGACTGTAGGTGCTTTGAGGAAAATCAGTTTCCATCACTGGCACAGGTCTAGGAGGAGGAAATGTATAAATGACAAGGGACTGGATCTGCATTGCTTATCTAGGCCTTATCTTTATTAACTGCTTCATTTTGTAAGTGTGTCATCCTTGAGGGACAGGCAATGCAGAGAAGGAAGAGCAAGGTCACTCCAGTGAATCATATCCAAGCAGAAGCAAGCCTCATTAAACCTGCTTTAAACTGCCCACAGACTGGGGCAACAGCTCCTGCCTAAGAACAAACATGAGTAACATACTTGAGCAATAGAATAAATAGCAATATTTTCTGACCAGAAGAGTACTTCCACTGTTGCACAAAGTGCTGTGGGAAACCTTGCAGTCATCAGGGAATTGGGGCTCTGGAGTTGCCACATATCCTCCTGTATGGTTCAGAAATGCCCAGTGTTCAGATAGATTTACACAAAAAAAAAAAATCTGCACATTGTCTTGTACAAAATCCATTACCTCAGAAGTGTCACCCAGCTGACTTACTCTCCAGCAGGCTGGAGTGATGAGAGTCTTTATCTGGGTTGTGCCTCCCAGCACCAGGTGGCAGTTCCACTTGTGTTTAACCATTCCAAGCAGTATAATGATCCAGATCTTTCTTCCTCTCTGCCATAATTTCCGTGTAGTGAGTTGATGGGCCTATTCCCCTTGAGTGGAAAAGGGTGCTTTGAATTTCATTGCCTGTTTCGGGCTCCTCTGTGCTATTATTGTTGATGGGGCACTGCATCATATGGGAGTGTGTGGGAGCAAGTTTTCTCTAGAGGTGTAATGCAATCTCTGTCTGGGAGCAGGCTGGGTGACTCAGTGCCTCAGGTGACCTTGTGAGTGGGTGCTGGACAAGATTATGCATCTGGAAGAGAGACAAAGGGAGCCCTTTCATCACCTTTTGTTTTATTTAGGCCAGTTTACCTCCTTGAGTAAATGAATACTTGCCTCTGCTTGATTGAAATGCCCTCACTAGGAAGATGTGACTGGCTCACCACAAGCCTATAAAGGGATCAAAGAGCCTTTTAATACCTGAAGATATTCTCTGAGCAGTGGGGTCTGGATTAATGACTTCTAGGTGATGGGATGGTGTCAAGAACATATGCTCTGTGAATTGTGGAGTTGAGAACTCTGTTAAAAAATGGCTTTAGAATTTTCTAATAATCCTTACTTCTTCCCAGGTTCTGCATGGTGTACTCAGAAGTGCCAAACTATAGCGAACCCAACTCAGAACACGTCGGGCAGAACAAACTGGTATGTTAAACTTGTGTGAGGCTTCTGGCCTAGAGGGCTCTTTGTTCTGAATATTTCACACTAGGCTGTGATCAGATGTGAAAAATGGACTCAGTGATCTATAGCTAGAAATGAGCCAATAATTGAAATAGCAGATAAATTTCATGTGGACCCACTGTAAGGACATAGGGGAAAAAATCAGCCCCTTTGTGTAAAAATGTGAAGTTTCTTTCTCTGATGCATGTCTTTTTTTTTCTTTACCTTTTTCTAAAGGCACAGGGTGAACAGAATAATATTTCTGCATCAAGTGGTATGGGTACTTGTACTTTTGGGCCACTGGGTAAGTTTTTTTCAGTTTGTAGAAGTGAAAAAATGAGAAACACTTAAAGGGAATAGAAATTTATTTCAAGGATTCTCCGTTCTTGGGATAAAAAAGTGCACTGGGCTCTAAGAAGTCATTCAAATGGGCGCCTCAACCTCCAGCATGTAAGCGTGAACACCTCCTGAAACTTTGCAGGATTTCTTCTGTAGAAGAGGAGGAGATTAGAATATTCAGGGTGCCTATATCACATAAGGAGTCTTGACTAATCTTAAATTGTAGTGATGCTTTTGAAAAGGTTTTGCAGCACTTGAAATTGTGCTTTATCTTCCTGAGACATTGGCTTTACAAATTACTTTAGTCTTGCTAGACACCACAGCTTTCCTGCCTGGTTAGCTCCTAAAACCAGAAGTGGTGGTAATCTGAATTCCAGTATTTGATTTATCCAGATCATTTTGTGCTGTATTTAAACATAGAACCTCAAATATGAAAATGCTTCAAAGCCTTGTGAGCAGGTATAAGCTGAGAGGGAACCTTAAGTTCTGACCTGCCTACCCAATGCCCATACTCAGTAGCTAGTGTTAAAAAGATGTTATTGTGACCCTTCTTGCTTTGGCTGAGAAAGGGGAGTAGGGATGGAGGGAAAGTAGTTGGGGAGGGGAAAGGTAAGCTGTGATTTGGCGTCTTGCAGTGCCAAGAGAGGCTTTTCCCTCTGGTCTTCAGGGTTTGGTGGTTACTGCAAACTCCATGTATTCCCTGTTGGTTAACTTACATAAGGAATCAGTTGTTTCAACCCATGGAACTCGTAATAACGTTCTTTCTGTCTTCTTAGGAAATGGTTTACAAACTGGACCTGAAGCAAGTGGATTTCCATTCACGTATAACCATGGCCACATTTATGCAGGTAGTGGGAGAGGCAATGGACGAGGACCTGTAAATCCAGCACCAGCTAATAGTGTTCAGCCTCTTCCCCCTGCTGTCAGTAACGGGAGGGACCCACGCAGGGCCTTTAAAAGATGACTATGCCAAATGTGGTTGTACAGCTTGCTTAAACTCTACACTCTACTTGAACACTTACTGCACTTTTATTTATAGTTAACTGTGAACCAGTTTGTCCTTTGGGTTTTTTTTTTAACCTTTTGGTGTATGGAGCAAACTTGATGTGATCTATTTCTTGTTTTGCATCAGGGAAGCACAGTGAGTCTTCCCTATATGTACAGAGGGTAGGGGGAGAAGGTGGATACAAGGAAGCAAGGGTCACAGGTGGAAGTGTCTCAATTAAAACTCAGTGCCCTTTGCTAAACAGAAGAAAATTTCAGTTACTTACTTGTATTTCTGTTTCTTTTGGTCAGCCATGTAGCCTTAATAGGTCTACTCTGTCCTGTGCACGCATGTGTTGAGTTTCTTTAGGGATAATGGGAGCTCTTATCGGAAGAGAAATGAAGGGAAGAGAAAAAATGCTCTGGTGAGCTAGGTGTCCTGGGAATGAATATGCCTGTGAAAGCAATAAGTGTAAGGAAATGGTGGTGCCAGACCTAGTGGTGTCTCTGGAATCAGAGAATGGACAGCTCAGATCAAAGCTGAAGGTGTGGTGAGTGTCTTGAAGCTTGATTCTGATTCCGGAAAGGTGTACACTACTTGAAGAATTCTCTCTCAACACCATTATCACTGTCAAGGAAAGTGACACTGATTTTTGCTTTGGATAGAAGCTTGGATATTTGTTCCTGCTTTGCATGAGATAGCAGAATAGGAGGATCTAAATTCAGACAGTGTTGGGGAATATGCTTTTTGTAGCCTTTCCTTGCATGAAAGGCCAAGGTTACTTTGCAGGAGCCTGAATTTCCAGGAGTGGACTGTTCTCAAATGCTGCATTACCCATCTCTTCAATGAGTCTGCCTACTCCTCCTTCCTTCATTCACTTTCCTGAATAAATTATGTATTAGATGAAGCTGTATATGTGGATTGCAGAGGTACTGGCCAAGCACACAGCTGCACTTCTGATGCTGTTAAGCTTTCCTTCCTCTGTTTTATATGAAATATGAATTATCCCTTGAAGAGCCTCCTCTGTATCCTGGGGGGCAAATAGCTGGTTTTATTTCTGAGATCACAAATGCCTTGACTCTAGATGAGAGTCCAGTGCCATATTTCAGATCAGGTTCAAAAACAACTCAGAAACTGAGGTGTCATACTGGATTCATCTGTTTAACTCTTCTTAACTGACCTCTCAAATAAAACAAAATTGCACTAACCACATCAAATACAAATCTAACTTTCTTTCTGTCAAGCCATAAAGACTTCATGACAAAAGGCTGTTTCTGAATTGTGAGTTGTCTCTGTGGTTATTCATGTTATTTGAACCTACCAATGTGTTACTAATGTTTACAAGTTGTTTACATTTGATACTTTTTGCTTTTGGTACTCTATCATGATCTGTTGAAAATTGCTTCTAATTGGTGCAAGTTCCCTGCTTGGTGTGGAATACTGAACTTCCTTTGAAATGCAAGCGTCAGCTACAACGAAGTGCTGAAGGGAGATGGAGAGAGACCTGTGTGCCCAGACACTCGAGGGCTGTTTGTCTCTACAGGGGTAAAGTGCTTTCCTGGCACTGCCAGGTAGAACTATTGAAACTTGTTTTGGACACAAGAGGGTGGCATGCCTCAGGAGATCCCCTCTGGGTGCTGCTGTGGAAGAATACTGCTCATTGGTGAAGTGGAAAACAGTCATTTCTTGGGAAATTGTATAAGGAGATGAGGTGTAACTCAGGGACTTCGAATTGCTCACTAGTTTAAATAAATGTGATGTATAGTTCAGATGCATAGACTACATGCCGTGTTGCTCTAAGACATTTGATGTGCTTGTGAGAAGGAAGCCAAGAGGATTTCTAAACCCAGGAGATACCTTTGATCTATTCCAGAGGTACACAAGATGTAAGTAAGGTGAGTCGTGCTGCCCAGTAGTAGATGTAAAGTTAGCAAGTGAACAGTGCCAGGTGGTGGTGGGGTCTTGGTACTCACTGGAGAATCTCCAGTGTGGGTCTCAAGTCCTGGTGGTCTTCTCTGTGGCATAAAGAAGTTAAAATCAAGGGCAACCCTGTGTTAGTGTGTGCTGAGGTGCCTGATGTTTGTAGCTGTATGCATCTGAGCATTTATTAAGCTGATAAACAATACTTGTTCACAAATTCCAAGTAAAAAGTGATGTGACTAATGCTAATAAGTGGCATAAGATTAAAACCCTGCAGTCAAGTGGATGATTGATGTGCAGTCAGGAGGAAAAAAGCAAGAGACTGGTCTTCACGTTCTCAAGGTTAGTAGCATTCCTGCTTTCCTGTTTCTTACATGAAACTATTACAGTTTATTAATAAATTTTTACTTCTTTGCAGGGGAAATCTGTGCCCTGAAATGGACATGGACTTAAAATACAAATTTTCAAGGTCCTCTGATATTCCACTGAACCTGTGACAAAGTTTCACTCAGAGGTTATCAGTGTCAAGATAGTGAGCTCTCGGCTTGCAGAGGACTCTGGGAGTCTGCCTTACAGCTGTTGGGATCGTACCACCTCGGTTCACAAAGACACAGACACACATCTCTATGCAAACAAGCAGTTGTGAATTACTGTAACATACTAAGGCAGTTCATCCGTGCTCAGTGGTTAGGTCAGGGAGTCTCTTTACAGATGGCTTCCTGCTAAAGTTTAGGCTGCATTTAGGGTAGTCTCATTCTGCATCATACAGATTTCCAAAGGAATAAAAAGCACTGGAAAGTGTTCATGTACCCAGACACAAACTGCACAGTTACAAAGTGCTGCTGAGTAGTCCCCATACACTTGAATCACAAGATGCCCTGTTCTCATCACTTGGAAACAGTTTCCCCTCTTCCCTGCTCCAGCACAGGGACTGATGGCAGAGTGGCAATGAAAAGAGTTCTACGGTATTTCTGCTGCCATCTGTGTTTTCCTGTCCATCCTCTGCATGAGTCACCCTGATTTAAAAGTGGCAAAGCAGTCCTGTACTGTAAAATACTGTCATAACTTCGGATACAGGGGAAAGTCATAACACCCCATGTGCACAGTGAAAATGGGAAGGTGCTGTAAGAACAAATACAAATGCAGGACTTGAAATGTAATCTGCCTTCACAACTTGGTTAATTAGCTTTGGCCATGACTTGAAACTGGCAGGTTGCAGTCCTGTGGTCTCCAAATAATGCTGCTCTTTAGCATCTCAAATCCCAGGAAGGGTGTCAGCCGTGAGTGCTGCTTCTGCAAAGCCGTGATGGGTGCTACAAAACCTTTCCTACCTCCATGCAGTTTCTGCACAATGACCCTTTTAGCAGCGTTGCAGGGCTGTCCACCATGTTCTCTGGACAGGGGAACAGAGGGAACCTGGTTCAGGAGACAGGTGCTGTTCCCGGAAACCCTCTTTTGTTTTTCATAGACATTGAACCTTGTGTTTTGTAATGACCTGGCTGCCATAGCCATCTTCTGCAGCTCATGTACATACTCCTAAAACAAGGGATCTTTTCCCCACTATAAGGCAGTTTTCTTCAGAAGCGCCTGAAGTGCTTTTATAGGACTAGGAATTAGTAAAAGCAATGGCGTTTGGCGTGTTACTGGGGAAGCCTCCTGGCCTCCTTCCTGGCCCATGTGTTTACACCTGCCAGGTTGTTCCCTTGCTTCTTAAATGCTTGTAGATTGCCCAGTCAAACATGCTCTTTGTCCTTAACCCCTGAGCCAAGCAGTTATTTACACTGTGTGTGTGGTGTCCAGTGGTGCTTTCCCACGGGATCCCGGGAGGTGCGTTGCTGCCTCCGTGCAGCCCTTGCTGGCGGCTGGCTCAAGAGCTGCACTCAGTTTATTTGGGGAATTGCCTCTCAGCCCAGCACCTGTGCATGCTCCTGAGGAGGCTGCAGGGCTGTGACTGCCCATTCTGAATCTGATGAGCTCTGTTAATGACCGCAGTGGAGCTCCTGCTGGCTGTGCAGTGCTGCAGGGTGAGCCTGGCCCTCCCTGCTGAGGAGCACGGGCCCCAGGTGTCCCAGAAATTCACTAAGAGACGTTCTGTCTCCAGCCTTTATCATCCTACTGAGTCCTTTATTGCCTCCAGAGAATGTGAAAATGTTATGGCTCTTAATGGGGATTTTGCTTTTTAATTTATTCTGTGATGGACGCTTGTGTGTGTGTGTAACTAGGATGAGAAGATTAATACTAAACAAGCTATTGATTAAACTACAGGAGTTCAAAGAGATTAGGAAAAAAGTTCAGAAGTGACTAAGGGGAACTCTTCATTTAGGTTTTTAATTTCTCTAAGTTGCTGGTGTTTTTTTCCTTATAAAGAAAACAACGCAGTTGTAAGAGCTTCATCTAAAACTACGCTCCCACACCCCTCAGCTGATAAAGACTATCTGGATTTGTACATGTCCTAGGAAGTAAGATTAGGGAAGGAATAAAACATCAGGATGTAGCTCAGAGAAGAAAACTCTTGTGCTCTAAATATAACTTCAGAGCTAAATGTTTATTATACAAGTTTAAATGGGATGGTTTTGGCTGTGTAGAGTGGATTGTAGGGCTAACTGGCTGCTCCATGTTTAATAAATTTGCAAATAAAAGACAAAATTGGCTTAATACACCATCAAGTCCATGGTAGCGTAGTTGTATGTTGGTTGTAGTGTGTCAGCAGAGCCCTCTACCAAGCTTTCTTTGGGTTTGTGTCCAGAGGATGAAATGGCTTTGCAAAGTACTGGACAATTATTTGGGAAATTTGGGACCATGCTTGTCCACCCTATGTCCCATGGGGCTCACTGGAAAATTCCACTGACTTCAAGGATAATTTGGATCAGGCCCTGTGCAGGCAGTAGTTTCTCATCTGTAAAACTGGGATAAAGTGGTAGTGCAGATCTGTCAGATGCTAAATTCACACTTTATGTTGTGGACGAGCTGAAAGCCACAGCCAATATGTAGAGTTATTTCTTTCTAAATCAGGAAACTTTTACAAAAATATATTTCTAAGCCTGGATCCTTTTTAGTCAGGTGATTGGGCTTGCCCCTTTTGGATTTGCCCTTTTTTTTTTTTTTCTTTTTTTTTTCCCCCAGTGGTCCCAAGTGTTGCAGTTCTGCGCCCAAAACTGCAAGTGACCTGTCAGTGCAACTGGGAGGAGCTGCTGCTTTCCTGGGCCCTACCTGCCAGGGCAGAGGTGGGGATACCACAAATCAGGATAGCTGGGGATGCCAAGGCAAGGCCTGTGAGTGATAGGGCTGCAGGGCTCTGACTGGTGGCTTCTGGTACCTGTGTTGTGCGTAAATTTCTGAAAGGGTTGGACAATAACTGTCAGGAGTAGCTTGGGGAGGGGGGAGTTGGTTCTAGTGTGGGACAAGCATGACGAGGCATTAAATGATCTCTTGTCGTTGTCAATATGGACACTGCACTCAGAGTGCTTCTTTAAAAACTTCAGAGGGCTTCAAATATCAGCTCCTTGTTATCTGAAAGTCATACCTTTTCTCTGTTGCAGTCCCATGGGCAATTTCACATAGCTCTCAGTGTCTGTCCATCTGTGCTAGCAGCTAGTCTGTAGACTCAATGCCTCAGCTCTTCTTCACACACTGATGAGAGAAGTATGCCCAGCTCCATCCAGACTGACCTGGGACTCTGCTGTCCCTAGCACACAGATCCACCTGTTTCTCTAAAGTCTTCTCTCTTTCTTCTGCAGTTCCAGCTCGCTCCTTCCTGTCCTTAGCACTGCTACCTAACCCTGTCTATCCCTTCTACAGCATCTTACCCCTTCTGTCCCTCTCACAACCTCCTGTCCTTTCCTCCTCGCAGCAGGGCCAGCAGACTCCAACTGAACCCCCTCCCAGCTAACTCACTCTATATCACACCCATAGCTGGGAGGGCAAGGCTAGTCCTACTCTTAGATAATTAACACAGATGTAATATAGTAAGGGTAAGATTGGTTTTGGTACTATCTTTATCTCCCCACAATCTGTCTCTCCACAACCTCTAGCTGGCTCTACCATTCTTTTCTATGATTTATGCATTATCTTAATTTTTGTAATTTCCTTCTTCCTAGCTTGATTAATACTAAATTTAATTTTCTATAATCAACTTGAGCATGTAACTTGAAGAGATGAGGTTTAGGCTGATTGCAGTAAAAATCTATCTATCCAGCCTAGCTTGAATAAAGCAAAACTATTTTTATCCCTAAATTATGCAATATTTTCATGGAGCTCTGCAGCCTACTTATATTTAACCTTTGAAAGGAGTGCTCTATTTTTTCAGATCACCTAATGCAAACTTTGCAAATGGGTTTTTTAATTATGAGAAACCCACCTGCATGCCATCAACCAAATTATTAGTGAGGCAGAGAAGGATAACCAATGGTGCTGCCAGACTTAAGGTGAATATGAAAAATATTTAAATGCCGAGAACAGAAGTTGCCAAGAAATAACTTTAAACACCAGGTGCTGGAGGAACAAATTAATATTACTCACTTTATTTTTAGAAATAGTGAGTTGAGGCCTGATGCAGATAGACATTTCTATGTGCAGCAGCAGCTCTTGGCTATGCAATAGGATCAACAAAATCAGCACAACCTTCTTTTGGAAGAAAATAAAGTATCTATTTTACTTTAAAAAAGCCTTAGGTAGGGAGAGAAAGAAAACTTCATAAATTCTCTACTGTTTTTAAGTCTCTGGTGAGCTGTTGTGCTGTTGCTTATCAGAGCTGTCAGTGATGTGGGTTGGGATGACCTTGAAGCAAGAAACCTCCCTGCAAAAGCCATTCTTGCAAGGGTTTCCCTGGAATGCCCAGTGTGGTTTTCATTTGGCTGTGCTTTACTGATGGCAGGGCCCATTGCTAGGGACAATGAGTCTAAATGTTCTTGTTAAGCTTATTTTCCCCAGTAGTATGGGGAGTCAAAGGTAATCTCTAGAGGAAGTAGGACCCAAAATGTTAGTAAGTCAGTATCATGAAGCCAATCAGAAGGATGTGTCAGCTTGGGAAAATAGCTGCAATAAGCTTCCTGTAGTTTTTTTAGCCAGGTGGATTTGCAGAAGCTCTCTATGCAACTTCATCAGCGTTGGACCTGAAGACATGAGTTGGAAAAATCTGGGTGTTCCTAGTAGATGTAAATGTCTGCAAGCCACACTGGAAAAAAGAGGTGCATTGATCATGGTTGTTCTGTTGGATGTCTGGTGATTGGGAAACAAGAACTGATAGTAGCTCTGTAATTACCTTGTGGTTTTGGGGATGTGCTTCAGTGGCCTGTTGTCACTTGGTTAATTGTGATTAAGTTTGGGTGGTATGAGCAAATGGCTGCTTCTATGGCTGTGGCTGCTTTGATGGCCAAACAGGCCTCAAAGCTGGTGAGGCTGCCTCCTCAGTCCAGGCACAGAGGTGGCCCTGAGGAATTAGCTTAAGGGATTAAGCTTCTCAGGTGCAGTGTGCAGCCTGTGATCAGAAGTAGCAACCTGTCAGAGGACCCCAGCTGTCAGCAGGGTGATGCACAGGAGAAGGTCTCCACAGGACAATATTTTTAGGTACCACATGTGTTACCTCATCTTCCAAAAATATTTGGTTCACTCAGGATATGAGGGCTTTGGGTTTTTATTTTCATTTACTTCTTGTAAACTTGAGAGCTGTCTGCTGTGCAGCTCTGTGGTTTCTTTGACTGCCTTCTCTTTTACCTGTCCAGAGAATATCTTCTCAGTGGAGCCTTCCCCTGCCAGTTGCTTACCTTGCCTTGTGAGCACTTGCACTGCTGCTCGTGCCAGTGCTTGACCTCTTCTCGTTTGTCTCTACCATGTTATTACTCCTCAGGTGTTTGACAGGTCTGTCTCATTATTTCTGCTTGTTCCAGCTCCTTTCCGTATTACCAAAGTAATTTACAGCCCTGCCCAATTAGAGCCCCTGTTTCCTTTCCCAGCCGGGTGTGACATTGCCTGCCCTCAAGAATAGCCATGATCTTCCTGCAATCCCATTGATGGAATCTGCTGAGGCTGGAGAAGGCATTTCATGCATCACTGTAACAAGTGGTTCACAACTCCCCATGTGCTGGGCTTCAAATTCAGCCTTTCAAAAGACTTTGATAAAGGAGAAACAACCTTTTTTTTTTTTTTTTTTTCCTGACTGCTGCAAATGAAAAAGCTTCTCACTTGGGAGTTGTGGGTCATATTTATGGAAATGGGGAGAGCAGTTGCAATATTTATGGCAGTTACAGAAGTGCTTGAATCTATATTTTATTGATATGTATTTACGTGCCCACAAAAATCTTATTGCACACTAGTTGAGAGAACTTTATTTAGATTTAGTATTTTGAAGTCATTTTTTATTGCTTCTTTATTATCCATGGAGTGCGAGGTCCAATATTTCAAGCAGGACTGTCACCAAACAGCCGGAGGTTTTTAAAAGATTTTTATTTTACATAAAGATAAATGTTGAAGCCACATTTTTCAGAGGCACCATCTGTTCTGTGTTGACCTTAATTTTCTGGATGAGTGCTTTTCTTCAAACATTTTAAGTCTTGTCTACATTTCATTTGGTTGGGAGTGTTTAGGTTATTTGTTGAACAGGAAATCAGATATTCAGAATGCAAACACACCGGTACGTTGCAAATTATTCCCTTTGTGTAATTCAGCAAACTGCTTCGTAAATACTCTGCAGACTTGCTGGGGTAGCTCTGTGTCTCTGGTATCTGGCGGGTTGGCCCTGTGTGGAGCTGGATTTCTTTGGAAAAAGGCACTGTCATGCCTTGCACTGGGCAGTGGGATGCAAAACACCAAGGGAGAACTGCTGAGTAGCTTTTTAATGGATAGTTGCTGGGAGTGAGGGTTGGGTAAGGATTTCTTGGTTGGCATCTTGGCCCTGGAAGGATTTGCTGTCCAACAAACAACAATATCTGCTCCTACTAAAAGACGATGCTAAAATAGCTGTGTGACTACATATGCATCATTCCCACAGGGCAGTATTCCCCTTCCTTCCTTCAAATTCTTCTTGCTTCCCTGTCTTCAGCTGAAATAGGTTTATAGATTATTTTTGCCTTCCTTTGCCTCCAGCCTTGCTCTGTGGCTTGTCTGAACTCCTGTGGCTCCAGCAGTTCAGCTGTTTGTTACCCTGCCACCTCCAAGGGCTTTTAGGACCCTGCCTGTCTGTCTGTTCCTTCTCTCCTGTATTAGCTCCCTGCCTTGCCCTATCCAAAGCTTGTCCCTTGTCATAAAAGCTTCTTGGCATTGCCTGTCCCAGTCCCTAGCAGGGGGCCGCAGCCTGGGCCTGTACAGCTGAATGTCAGATGTTCTCTATTGAAATTTGGTCAATCTGGGCTAATGCTGGACTGCAGGAGCAACTATTTTAGTGACTAAATGTACTCTTGGCAGAGACAGTAATTTCTTTGTGGCTTTGGATGGGAGGTGAGACCATAATCCTCCTCTTACGTGTTTTTTTAGTTTTAATTTGGGATCTCCTTTTGCCCCTGCAAAATGCAGAGTGGTAGTGAGACTCTTCTTTCCCTCAGAGTACAGATTTGGAAGTAAAACTCACGATGTGGTAGAAAAAGTTACAATATAAATTTTTGTGTGTGTGTGCTTGAACAAATTCCCAGAGGGGAAAGCTGTAAGGACTGCACTCTTTTAAATTAACCAGCTGGTTTCTTTACAGCTCTGTTATGTAAGTGCCTAGTAAAGCCCATTTCAATGAGGTGCTGAGATTGGGGGAAAAGAGCTGAACAAACAACAAAATATCTGCTTAAACCAAGGCTGAGCTGTTCTGTTCTAAACCAAGGCCTGGAGTCTGTCTCACGAGGCTGGCTGCATTTGGAAATACCTATTCCTACACCAATTTTTGAGGGAAGTGATGGATAGGGAGGTGGAAGGAGTGACTGCTGGGCTTGTGGCTTGTGCTTGTGGCTGTTTACCATCCCAAAAACCACATAGTGCTCATTGTGCTCTTCTAAGTTGGAGCTTAGAAGGTTTTCAGGTGTTCATGTGGAACATGATGCCCTGTGGAGAAAGGCAGCATGTGGCCAGGGCAGAGGAGGCAGGAGGTCAGGCTACTCTGCTGTTCTTCATCCTCACCATGTCCAGGCCACCAGGCGTCTCTGCTGGGAAGTGGGGATGTCAGTCTTGTTTCAACTCCAGGATCTTTTCCTAGTCTGTGCTATAAAATAATTAAATCTAGAGTGGGTAAGTTTTGCCTCTCATGGTTAGTGCTACCATCTAGGCTTTTATCTTTGTTTGCAAGGACAGAAGTCATTAATACTGGAGAAAGCAAAGTCTGGTCTCTCTTAACCATGGAAATAAATGTTTTTCTACTTCTGAAAAAGCACCGAGTCCTGAAAATGGAAAATGAGAGTGGTCTGGGTTTTTTGAGACTGTGACTTAATGTGCAAATTGCACATCTCTAAACAGGTGAAGAGTAACTTATCCTGAAGAGCTACAGTGTTATCCTGCACCTGTGAGATGGGCAGTTGGAAGGCAAGATATCTGGCTTGACTGCCAGGTCAGCTCTTAATTAATTTCAGGTGATCTTTGTTATCTACTCAGCAGAAGGAGCTGTTGCAGAAACTCATTAGAAGCGTGACTCTTCAGCAGACAGCAGGGTGAGGAGTTGTTCCTGGCTTCTTTCAGGAATGGGTGAAACTTCAGAAACAGCACATTGGGCTGACGGCAGCGTTTAGGCCCTCAAATGCCACTCTAGAGTAGCTTGAAACATCTGTACTGTCAGAAAGTTGGAGTGTGCATTTGATGTGAGAGTTTTGGGCAATCTAGTGGTATCCCAGTGTGCTGCTAGCTGCCCTCGCAGCAGTACTCCCTTTGAGGGGGGGTCCCAATCAAGGGTCACCGTCAGAATTTGAGTGTTCCAAAACAGAGTCTGGATTTGCAGCTTTTTGAGACTATGGCAGAAGCGAGGTAAGTGAAAGAGTAACAGCTGTGTTGTTTTCATAACAAAAACTTTATTTCTGTCTCTCCAAACAGAAAAGTGTTTAATTTTGCAAGACAAAGACTTTTTTTCTTTCCCATACATCTGACTTTTTACAATTGCTTAAGAAAACACCTAACTTTGGTAACATTGTGGCAGAATAAGTTGTCTGGTGTATGTTCATAATATTTCTTTTGGTAGTTCTATAGCATGAAAATTGTGAGGGTTTGAATAAATAATTCTCTTGAGTTTAAAAAAAGCTAATTTTCATGTGACTTAAGGGAGGTTTTCTGCAAATACTGCCTTTGCTTTGATATGGTGTGTGGTCATATCTGGACCACGTGAGTAAGTGCATTTGGGGTGACCAAAAGCTCTCTGACCTGCTGGGCAGCAAGTTAAATATGAAGTCATTGTAAAACTATTTGGAAAACTACAACTTTGTTTCTTGGGTTGAAACTTAAGTAGTTATCCATGGGAATGTCTGAACTATCACCACCATGTGATTTTAGATATAAAAAAAATAAGTGTTTTGAATCTAGGAGGCAATGTGCTTTTCCCTGGCACATAAGGATAGGTTATTACTTAAAATAATAAGGACAGCTCCATCCATTTCAAATGTGGCATAATCCTCCCTAAAATCTGTGCTTGCTTTTCACTGCTGGTGCTTTTATGTTTTGTGGTGAAATCCAATGTCCTGCTACCTGTTTAATTTTTGAGGGAGGCTGCTTTGCAGTCTTTCTCACAGGCTGAAACTGATACTGAAAAATCTACTAGAAAATTGCCTGGTCACGTGGGGAATGTTGTTGCTTTTGTTTGTCAGGGTGAAACAAGGTGTTCAATAATGGGAGATTTTGTGTATTGCTTGAATTTTGTGTATATCACTGGGCTATAAACCCCAACATGCAGATTGGGAAGATGAATTGACAGCTGAAGGTTGTCAGTGGGAGGTTCACAAGGAGGTTATTAAGGGCTGCAGAGGAGGCAAACAGAAGCAAATGGGTTTTGATTCTTCTAATCTTCAGCGAGAAAATAAACCTTCACCCACCCAGTCATAGCCCTGCCGCTTGGTTGCAGCACCCTTGATGAGAAAACGAGCCCACAATTTGCCAGAGAGTGCTGGTTGCCTGGGTCTCACCTGTGTGCTATTGAGGCTCTGCCTCAGCGGGTGCTCTGGACTCTCTGGAAGGGCTGCAGCCTCTCTCCTGGGCTGGGGCAGCACAGATCTCCTGGGGCTCCCACTACTCAACAACAAAAAACCATTCATAATGACTACTTGATGTTTGGAAGAAGCAGCAAGGTTGGTCTCCTGGGCTTCTGAGAACTGTTTTCATATTCACTTCTCACAGCAAACAACTAAATTTGCTACTTTGTTTGTATCCATAGTTTTTAATAAAGCAGGCTCCTCTTTAAGGAAATTGCCACAAACCCAAATGTTCATAAGCCAAGTGTTGTTTTTCCTTATTCGAGCATGCTATTATCCCATGTAATCTCTGAATTATAACTAATGAATATAGCTGCACCTCATTACTGAGCTAGCTACAGGTGAGAAGTTTATTTTTAATGAGATTTGCTTGATGGGAATGAGTGTATTCTCCAAATGGCATATCCTTACATTATCCTTTTTTACTGAGAACTGGGAATTCTGGTGATGTAGGTTGTAGTTTTTGTTGGGGTTTGTTTGGGGTTTTTTTTGTTTTTTGATATTTTTTTTTCCCCCAAATATAATGCAAAATGTAATGTGTGGTAGCTTGGCTGACTGCTCAGGAGTAAAGAATGCTGTTTGAGAAGAGGCTTTCAGTGTTTTACCAGGGTTCTCAAACATAAGAAACTTGCAGTGCAGACATTAGTGTAGAGATTAGTGATGCTTTGATAGCAGTAACATAGCAATAAAGGCATGTGGGAGAGATGGACTGTGTCTCTCTAGTGTGTCAGAAGCCCCCCAGAATAGTGTACAGGTGCAGCTCGTAGGCAGCCCCAAATGATGTTAATTCCCTGCACAAGTGATTCTGATCTAAATCAGGCTGGCCCTGATGTGCCATAAAACATTTTCTCCCTGGCCTAGCTGGTACTGGTGCTTGGAATGCTCCAACCAAAATCTGAGAGGGAAAAGTATGTCCCTTTTGCTGATCTCAGTGAGGCTGAAGAGCAGTACATTCTCACTATGAAATTGGTGTCACAATTTGGAGCCAAATTTAGTTCTAGACATTGTTTATGGGTTCATCCAAATGCATGTAAATAGTTTTTTCCTACTATTATGAAAATAATTTGTTTACTTGCCATCTGGTTATTATCCATGATTCTCTTCTTTTTTTCAAAGATAAAATGAAGATCTTTTGATTAGCGACTACAGTAAAATGCGTCTGATTTATTTGTGAGAGTTGCTGTTTGCCAAGTACATTGCTGCAGCACAAGTACTGTTTGTTATGACATTGTACTGAGTCACTTGTTGATGCTATTTGAGGGAGAAAATTTAGTTAAAGAAACTGGAACAGGATGTCCATTTTATTTCAGTACTAGTAATCCTGAGTCATCTCAGATAGTTGATGAAATACAGCACCTCACATTTTAGACAGAGCTTCTCTTAACATAATTTGGGGATGCTGCAATTTGGTAGAGGGTGGAAAAATACACAGAGCTGATTTTATGCAAAGAGCTTTATTTTAGTTGTCACTCTCTGTTGAAGCACTCTTAAACTTTGCACACATCTGTGGCACTTTACCAGGTCTTTAAATATTTTGTACTTGGAGTGAAACAGGAACCAATGTGTAGATAGCATATGGCTGTGCAGATACTGGAATTTTGAGGAGTCTGACTCAAGTATGTGGATTCTGGCTGTGGAGATCAATTAGGTTCATTCCTGATTGATTGTGCTGGCTGCCTCCTGCTTTACTTCCACTGCAAAAATAGAACTCCAGAGGCATTTGGTTGAGTGCATGGGAAGCAAGCAACCGATGGGATGGTTATTTCTCATGGATGAGGTTGATTTCAAATATTAAGTGAATTTTGGGATATTGTTTTATACAAGCCTGTATATCAGTGTGAGAATTAAGGTTTTTGTGAGAGTAGTATGAGCCATCAAATGTGTATTATTGTTACTTCCTGTATGAAATCTTTAATGATTGTAAGATTCTGAAGTTAAGGATATTTCCCGTTAGGAGCTCAGAGGCTTTTCAGAATAACTTGCCTGTATCCCATTAGTTTCACTTTGGGGTAGCAGGCAGCAAATCTTTAAAACACAGTATTTATGGGCAGAAAATAAAGAATATTGACTCTATTTAAAGATGTGGGAAGAATTCACATTGGAATAATATAATTATTAGATTTAGAATATGCCCTGTGAAACACAATACTGCTTTAGGTGAGGGATTATAGGGTGAACACTGGTCAGAGGATATAAGGGCCTGGTTTCACTTTTAATTTGGATACATACACATTCAATAGTTGCAGAAGCCCAGAAGATAAGGGACCAATTCAAACACTAATAGCCAGATAGCTGTGGAATCAACCAAAGATTGCTGGTAGTTACAGCCAAGGGTTGTTGGTAATAACACTGTGAGAAAGAACAGGATGGGGCTGGAGAATGGGGCCTTACAAGGTAGGATAGCCCTTTTCTGGGACAAACATCCTTGTTCAGGCTCCTGAAGAGAAGCTCAACCCAGCACAAAGCACAGGAATGAGGCTGAGAAGCGGGCATGGGTGTCAGGGGATCAAGACCACCAAAACTCTGACCTGTTTACAGAAAGGTTCAAAAGAGTGGACTGTGCATGATAAGAACTTTGCATGGAAAATGAGAAACTTTCCAGGTCAGGGAAAGCCTACCTATGAAAATTTACCCCTACCAAGCTCAGGTGTGTGGGTACCCCAGGGAGCCTGGACACCCCATCAGCTAACCAGGGATGGTGATCTCTTTTTCTCCCGTTCTTTCTCTCTCCTCTATTTAATTAATCTTTCTCTCTTCCCTTTCACCTTCCCTCTGTATCCAAACCCCACTGCTGTGTACCTACAGAGGAGGTCAGGGACTATCATAGCAATTTCCTTGCCAAGTGAGTAATTTACTACTAAAACTTCATAAGCTTTTGATGACCTGGTTTTTGTCATTTGTCTCAACCATGAGCATCTGTGAATGTTGGGTGCTGCTTTCCCCTTAAGGGTGGCACATCACAGTAGTGCAAATTATGGGAACCAAGGTGACAATCTGCTTGGAAAATGTTACCACCCGTCATGCCATGCAGTTTTGTTTTCCACTTGATGTCCTTTGGCTCTGAGGTAGCTGTGTCTGGCACTGGTATGGCAGTGTGCCTGTCCAGAGGCTTCTCCTTTCATCCCTTCACCTCCTGACATTCCCAGAAAATCTATGTGACCAGGCAGCAGAGCAGTCAGGAAAGCTCCTTCATCCGTTAATAGGAGAGAACAATGACTAGAGGTAATGTAGGTAAAACTGTACATTTAAATTATCTGCAGTCAAGAAGTAAAATGCATTCATCCCTTCTGGCACTCTTGCTAATTTATATTTAAAGCAATATGAATTTCATGAGCATTTTAAAAAATCATATTTTAAATTCAATCTGCTGTCAAGTCATTTGATGTTTTGTGTAAAGTCATTTCCCGTAAACAGGTTATTGAATATCAAAAGACTTGTCTCATACATAATTTCTGGAAAGAAACAATATTATAATAAAGATGAGAATCTGGCACTCATGTGAGTTGGTGAGCACTTTCTGGATCACTGCAGCTTCTTGGTGCTTGCTTTATCCCAGTCAAGGGAGTGACCTGGGAAAGGAACATTTGAGAAGGAGTCCATAATAATAGTGTTTTCTAGGTTGCAGTAGGTTATTCTGCAATTTACTAGCAATATATAATATATGAAGAAAGACAACAGTGTATTTTTTCCCAAATATCAGAAAGGGAGTTGGAAAAATATGGATTAAAATACCTCAAATCTGACAGACCTTTCAAGCTGTAGAGCTCATGCCAAGTAATGGATTGGGTAATACAAGTAGATACGTTGAAAAGCTAAGATATGTTTGTCCAAAACTGTTGATGAAATAACTGCTGTATTTTCTTGGCGTGAGGTTCTTACCTGTGCTTGGAGACTGCTGTCATTTGGCAGATGCTGCACTATGTAAAACTGAGCATCAAAGCTGGTATGTAGCTGAGTCTTTTGCAAAAAGAAATAAATTAGCCTCTGGATGCCACCAGTTCCAATTCCAAGTGCTAATATACCCTGGGTGTAAGTGTATAAAACACTCAAGTAAGGTTCTTGGTGTCTCAAAGATTTTTGATGGATCAGGCCAGTAGGGTTGAAATAACTTTTGATTTAACCATTTATTCATTCATTTATTTGAACAATCTCTGTTTTGAAAGGGGGTTTCTTCTGTCTTCGAAGACTGCCAGAAAAAGTAGGTTCTAAGATTTGTCTCTCTTTTATAGTAGTTTAATGTGATGAATCAGTATAATGTAAACACTGAAGCAGTCTTGGTTATATTCAAGAGGCAACTGGACATTGTGCTGGGCAGAACTGGATTTCACTTCTGCCTCCTCCACCAAACTGCCTCCTACTTGATGTAGGTTTGAAGCACCACTGAAGCATTTCTGAAGTGGCACCAATCACATCTCATCTCTGAAGTCACCTGGAACCCCTCTCTGGTTATCTCTGAGGTTTGCTGTGCATGTTTTATGGCTCTTGGAGATGTGAAGACTCTGGTACAAGACTCAGACAAATGAATTGTCCAGTCTTTCGTCTTCCTCATCACTTCTGGGCTGGCTCCAGATTTGGCAGCTGTGGCCAGAGCATTGTCCTCCTGGGCTGGAGTTTGGAGCTGGATCCTGCCTGCTGGCTGAGCTGACAGGAGCTGTGCCCACTTAGGCATTCATCCTCCATCAGCTACGTGTGCTTCAGGGTGTTGTTAGACAGCCTGGAAAAGACTTGGGAGCCAAAGGGCTCCTTGGCAAGGAGATCAAAGCAGGCCCATGCTGCAGGGGTGAGAGAGAAGGATGAGTCCTGGAAGAGGCTGAAGGAACCTTCTATTACTGCAGAGGGTAGAGAGTGGCATCACTACCAAAGGAGCAAACAGCAGGTGGGTTTTGCCCTCTGCACTGTATATTTTTTCATTGTTGGGCAAATTCTTATCTGCTGGGTATTGCCTCTCTTTCTTTTTCTCCAGAGTAACTGATGTGACTTAATGTGTGTCTCCAAAAAGGATTTATTATTAGGAATGGGGAGGTGCTGTTCAAATAAAACCTTGGTGTTCATATGGTAACGTTTTCCCCATGTTCCTTTTGTGAACAAGGTGAAATTAATCCCTGAGGGTCATAGACACCTAATGACCTAAATCTAATGCCATCTAAAGACCTAATCTGAAAATGCTGACACTATTGCTTTGATTTGATTCTTGGAAAATAATTCAGAGAAGGTAGAAAGCTGAGCATGGGCCAAGCACAGGGGGAAAAATGGGATAAATAAAATCAGCTTTTCCCAGCAAGTACATGGCTTTGAAGGAGTAAAAGTGTAATGTGCACTGATAATGCTGTAGCCTGCAAGTTAAAATTATATTATGAAGCAAATCCACAATACCCACAGTAGGAAGCTCAGTGCATTACAGTGGAATTAATGTACCATTTCTGTGGTCAAAACGTGGGGCATGCTGAATAGCAGCTAAATTGTCTGGGAAGAGCCTGGCCAGACACCCTGTATTCCTGTGGAGCTCTTGTTCTGAGGGTGTTTGACTTCTCCCTTCCGGCTCCAAGGAACAGCAAAAGAAAAGTTTCCCAGCTCCTGCACCCTGGCAGGACTAATGTCCATCTCAGTCACTCCAGATCTTTTCTTTGAGAGGCTGCTGTGTTTTCAGGTCACTGAGATTCCTCCTCTGCAGAGACCCTGACCTGAGGGCAGTGAGTGGTGGTCAAAGGTGAGGAAGAAATAGCATCCTTTGGCTGCTGGCAGGCATTGTGTGGCTATTGTTTTCAGTGCTCATAGCTGTGACTGGTGTTCAAAGAAGTCACCACAGATGTCACCACCTGGGACAGCCTCCCAAAGTGTCTGCAGCTTTCTGCTGCACACAGAGGAGAGATGATGCTGGGAGGAAAAAAAAAAAAAAACAACCAAAAACCAACCAAATCCATAATGTAGTATTTCTGATAATAGCAACGTGCCTGCTGTGAAGTGTGCAGGAGAGGTTCAGTGGTGCCAGGGATGTCTGCAACCTGCACAAGGGATGGGCACCCCTTCCTTGCGGGGTCAGTGCAGTAAACGGAGTTTGCTGTACAGTAGAATAAATTAAATTGGAGACAATGTTGCCTTTGAGTCCATGGAATACATGGGAAGGAGAAAAAAAAGGTTAATTTCAAATGGAGGGAGTTCTCTATGGCCAAGAGTCTGTGTGACAATGAATCCAGAAATGCCTGTGCCAGAGGTGAGGAGGAACAGGACATCCTCTGCAAAGCGCAGCTGGTGACAAAGGGGCAGCAGCACACCTCGGCCAGCCTCCAGGTTACCCCTGCACTGGGATGGGTGGGAGGGATACAGCCACATCTGGGGCACCCTGGTGTGTCAAAAGCTGCTAAGATGGAGCGCTGCTTTTTGAAGCCCGCTATAACGTAGGATGCTGGGAGTACGGTGATGACTTTTCGTACCACGGAGCACTCTTGCATTGCTGTGCTGCCTGCCTGGCCCCAAACCAGCGGCTCTGTTGTGTCGATAGGTGGTGCAAGTTTGCTACGACTTCTGGAAAGCTGGAGCAGCTTTTCAAGGATTGCAGTACACGTTTAGGCTACAGGGCTCAGAGAAGGAAAAGCTGAGCCCTGTAAGCAACTTCAATACCTCCCCTCTCAATATCTAGCCAGTACCAAAACAGCAGAGGCAGTGCCCTGTCAGGTGTGCCACTTCCACGGGCGCTCGGGGTTGTGCCCTGGAGGTGGCATTTAGACAGGTTGTGTGGCAGAGGGACGCCCCAGCGTAATGCCTGGGTCAGCGAGAGTTTGCTCTCGCCGGGTTTGCTGGCGGGGCTGCCCCAGCCTTGCTGCGAGAGGGGTGAGCTGTGCTCGCTCCAAATGACCTCTGGAGAAAACAGGGGAGGACAGGAAAGCAATCAGACTGTTGGTCTCCACGTTCTGCATGCCATTAAATGGCTGTGATGGAAAGTGAAAACCTTGCTGATGCTGAGCGGAAATGACAAAGTCCCTGGTTTCAACTAAAGCAGCTAAGACTGCTAGAAACAAAGGAAAAAGAGGATTTAGACCAAAGCAGGATGTCTATTCTAACAAGTCCTTGCACACTGAATGTACAATTGCATAGTTTGCCAATCAGACCATAAATGTGTCCTGTAAGGTTTGCAGATGGTTGTGTTGCCAGCTGGGGAAATCTGGTTTAAATCAGAGGCAGAGTTAACTATGAGCACGAGGCCATCAGGACTTCTACTGCCAGAGGAAGTCTGTCCTGGTGTTTCTAGTGGTTAACTGTGGGGTTGTAGAGTCTAAATTTATTTCCATTTATATGGAAATATTTGGCTTAGCTTTCTCTTCAGAAGAGATCCCTATGAATAGCTGTTAACTGGTCCACTCAACAGAAGAAACTAATGCTCATGGACACCCCAGTGTAAGGAGACTATGAAGCTGAGGAGTGAGAAACTGAAGTGGTGCAGTCTGTCTGCAGGAATATTTTTTACAAGGGTTTGTTTCCATGCCCTATAGCTGGCAGTCAACCTGTACCAGCTGTCCAGGGAATGACAATTTCTCTTTGCTGCAGCTTTCAAGGTTTTTAGCTGTGTCTGTTTCACATTGGGGGGGGGGGGGGGAAATTCTTTTGGACTGCTTTCATCAGAGTGGAAGCATCTGGTTTGGGTGTAAAAATAGCTGGGTGTGTCCTCAAGGCAGAGCACATTTTCCTTCTGCTTGTCCTGTTCTTCAAGAGCATCAGGTGCAGCCACTGTCTTCCCCCATGGTCACTGTGGTACTGGTTTGCTGAAGCCATGGTATGTGTGTGGTGTGTGTGCCTGTCTGCCCCCCTGCCCAGCCTCTGTGCCTGCTTTCCTGAGCAGTTTTAATTGAAAGCACTATATCTACAAGCAGAGATGCTGTCTGGAAAGGCAGTGTGCTTCAGGAATGTGTTACTTGGTTAAACAGGTCTCAAACAACAAGAACATTGCTTCGGATAGAAGCAGTGGAGATAATGGATTTTGGACAGCTTTTCTACTACATTGTCACTTTGCCATGTTTGTGGATTAATCAAGGCCTTCCTCAAACAGGCTGGAAGAGAAAAGTCAAAGGTAGATTTGGGTTTTCTGCCATTTATTCTCCTTTCCCTTCCCAGCTGCCCTCCTTATGCAGCACAGTGCTGAAGTCAAGCCACAGGAAAAAGTGGCAGTGCTCTCCAGTACTGTATCTGAGGAGCAGACTTTGCCCTGGTACCAGCTTCTCTGCTGGCTCTGGCCCAGCTCTGCCATGCAAGAGGAGTCTCTTCACTTTATATTGTGTGATTCCCTTGTTGCTGATTGTGGGGATGATGGCACTTCCCAGTGAAACACAGAGTGCATCTGAGATGGATGGGGGAAAACTGCATTAAGGTCTCTTGCTAATAATCCTTGATTAATGCAGTTATACTGTTCTTGTTAAAGGCTGTTGCTGGACAGGATTAAGGAAGAAAGATGTATGAGAAGCAGGATTGGTTGTGAGTTATCTTCTTGTATCTTTTAATCTCTCATGTGCTACTGCTTGATGTTTTCAAGTCTTCCTTTTGAAATGGCAGATAGAAACATATTACTGCTGTCTAGAACCTTTAATCTTCAAATGAAAATAAGATTTTCTGCAGAAGTAGGCTGCTTTTTCAGATGCTTTCAGAAATGCTGATGTTGTGCCTGGGTTGATCTGGCTAATTAAAAATGAGCTTCTGTCAATCAAAACAATTACTATAATGGTAATGGCAAAAATGCAAAGTGCAGCTCTAGAAAATCAGTGTTAGAAATGTGCCTTCTTTCTTCTGTTTGATTCACTCAGGGAGAACTGAATTTTTTGTGAGTTTTGATATCCACAGACTTTTCTGTACACGTTTTATCCTTTTAATTCCTGTTGTCTGCTTAGATGACTGATGAGTGTTCACTCAAAATACTTAATTACTTGCCTAAAGATTGTGAAGGGTATGGCCTCGAGGTTTCTGCTGGGCTGAGTCCAGCTGGGTTTGAGACTCCTTTTCCTCCTCCCTCTTGTACTGACTGTATCCTGTCCCTTGGGAACACCTCGTTATAGCAGACACTACATTCTGCTCCATGTAAATCTGGGCTGAACTGAACCCATAGTCCCAGGATTTCTATCCTGTCAGTTTCTGAGCTGTGCCTCTTGCCAGAGTTTGTTTGCTCTCCTATATGTTCAGAAAACTTACCCTGATGATGCTGAATCCTTCTCTAAAGAGGCCCATCTCACTGGCTGTGTGTGGCTGAGAAAGCTCCCTGATTAAGCATATGCAGACAGGAAAGTATTTTTTACTCTCTCACATCCTTTGTAGTGTATTTGGCTGTTAAAAATCTATTTCTGCACCAAAAAGATGAGCAGTTGCAGTGAAAGACATTCTGAGTATAGAGTTTGGCTTAGAAGTGCACACATGAAATGCTTATAAAGATACCTGATTGTCAAGGTTTGAAGGTTATGTGCATGCAGAGTTGGGTTGGTGGTAGATCTGCCCCTGGTTTTGTTTTCAGCAAAGACACGAACCAAAGCAAGCCTGCCTGTATATATTGAACTTCTCAAATGTCAGTACAAAGACTCCAGGTGCCTTAATGATTAATTAGACTCAAAATGGCAAATATGACCACCTAGCAGCAAAAACTAATTATATGCAAATAGTGAATTAAACTCAGCCCACGGTAACTCAAAAGATCATAAAGCAGCTCAAGGATTTTCAAAAGTATTTCTTATCCACCCCCCCCGCCCACCAAATGCAAGGAGCTTGACCTTCCTCAAAGCAGCCTTGTGTAGAAAGACTCTGACTTTCCCTTCTTTTCCTGTATTTGCTAACCACCAGTATCTCTCTTTGTCACTTAAACTTTCCAGTGGTGATGTCCTCCTGCTTCTACCTGACCTGAGCTCCTTCCCCTGCTGACTCCTGTTATCTCTGGCTCAGCCATTCCTGTCCCTCCCATCATTTTGAAATAATACCCTTTTGTTCTGCCTGTGTGCATGTTCTTGCATCCCACAGTCCAGTAGCACTTCCCTGGTTCCTCAGCTGCTGCCTCATCCCTTCTTTCCATTCTTGCCTTAGGCATTTCTCCTGCTTGTCTGCAATCCCACTGTACTGTGAGCAAAAAATCCTCACCCAGCAAGAAGTAACTGGGGCAATTTAATAGCAGGCCTGAATGCATCAGGACAGGCTACCTTAGGTTCATTACCTTTTCCCAGGTGTTGTAAAGTCATCCTTATTCCTTTAACTGCTCTTCAGATTTAGTTGGACACAAGCATATTGGCACCAGTTTCCTTCATGAAGTCCTGCTTTAGCCTGTCTCAGTGTGGGAGCCCTGGAAGTTAGCAGGGATCTGTGACATGAAGAGCTGACATGGATCCTGCACACATTTGCAGCAGAGTCTCTTGCCTTCTAAGGTGGAGGCCTCCAAGAAAATGTGTGCTAGGGTGTTCCAGTGCTCTTACACCCCTAATTACCTTCTCATGACTAAATAATAAGCTGCCTTTTGCTTGGGTTTGCTTGTAACATCTTCCTCTTTTCTGCTTCTGATGTGGGGGCTTTTCCTTTAATGTAGCAGTTGTTCAGTTCCTGTCTGAGTGATGGGATTGAAATACCTGCAGACAAGCAGAGGATCTTTCAAAATCCTTTTGAAATACACCTGGAAATTGCAAATTCGTTTCTCAGATGGAAAGCTGAGCTGCCTGCCACCTGAGGGGAGAAGCCAGGCATGTGCTTCCTGCACAAGCAGGGAAATGGCATGGATAGGAAACACCCTCTATGTTTAAAGACCTCTCCCCTTCACAATTCACCCCTGTTCTATTGCAAGGCAGTCTCATGATGGTCAGTGTTTTTCTAAGGCCCTCAAGATTCCAGTCTTGTGATCAGACTGCTTTCATCAAATAAAATTGGCCTGAAAGCATGGGGGTGTTCAACAGGGGTGTGCATCTGGCTTGAAAACCACAAGGCAAAGATACATAACCCCTCATTATAAAGCTTTTTTGCTCTAGAGGCCGTGATTTCTTTGGAGGAAACCAGAGTGATAATTTTGGAGTGCTATTGGCAGCTATTCCCAGCTGTCTTTTCTTTTTAAGGTGGCACGTGAAGGAATGTTTTCCCCTGGATTTGCCTCTTTGTCAGGGTGAAAAGGATAATTCTGAAAAGTCATTCTGTTTTGTATGACTTTTATATTTGAAAGACTGGGCTTTTTTAGACTAGAAGACATGGATTTTTAGGCAAGCTGTTTTGGCCATGGCTGTTGACATGTACACATTGAGGAGAGTTCACCTTGGTTAAAGTGCAGTACCAGTGCAGATGGAGGCAGCCTTTGTCTTTCTGGTCATGTATGTGCTGAAATAATTTTTCCTTTGGATGGTGTAAACACACAAGGAACAAATTAAAACACAGCATCCTTTGTGCTCTGTTGGGTCCCTCGAAGACCTGATTTTTTGATAGTGAGAAAAGAGATTGTGTCCAAGAGGGGAAAAAATCAACAGGTATGTAACAGCTCTAAGCTAAGATAAAAAATGCATAGAATAAGCACCCTTTATTTCCCTCAGGTCCTGCAGCAAAGTTGGGAATTATTTGCTTTATCTTGCTGAAGCAAAAAGGAGATTTACTTTTTAAAAAAGTTTCTAGAGTGTTTAGATTGAAAAAAAAAAAAAATCAACTGAGTTACAAAACAAATCATGCACTGGTTACCTTTATCATCTATTTAATGAAAACTGAAGGAAATCTGTGGCCAAAGTAAAAGGCTAAGGACTGGGAGAGCTCTAGCAATAAATTTGGAGGCTCCAAAATCTTGAGAACTGTGTATTTGGATTGTGCTTTCATCTAGTGACAAAATCTTCCATCACCTTCTCAACCCTTCGCTGTATGTGATCCATTTGTCTTTCTAATGCATATTGTGAATTCACCTGGCTCACATCTATGCACATATAAACATTATAATGAGGAGGAATTACTGCTGCCACCAGTGGATGTGTCTGGCCAGCTGCCAAGGAGTTCACTGATTGCTGGGGAGATGCCAGCGTTTATGAAAAACGAGTATTCTTTCAAATCACAAAATTGTTTTTGATTGAGGCTGCATTATGAATAGCTGCTGTGTCTGCCACGGCCAAATAAGTTTACTTGGAAATCAGTGCTCGGGGCTCTGATTAGTAAATGGCTCTGCAGCTATTGAGGTTTTTGGGCCTAATTTTCTGGTGTGCCAAGAGCTGCCAGTTGGGACTGCACAGAAGGAGTCTGGTCCCCAAACCCCTTTGCTGATGACTGGCTACTCCACTCCACACTGTCTGATGGCCCTTCTTGAGCTGGCTCCTGCTGCTGATGAGAAGTGGGGAAAAACCTTTGGTCAGGAGACTGTCTGGGAATAGTCTGTATTTCCTTTCGTTGGTCCTGCCACCTTCTCACTTTCCCCACGTGTGATCCTGCCCCGGTTTGGCTGCTTTCCTGCGGTCTCTGTAGTTTGGTTAGGCTCGCTTTGCCCTCCTGTGGCTGACAGCAGATATTCAGGAGGTCTGTGCGGTGGCAGGCTGAGCCCTGACATCAGGCTGCACTTGCCCGCAAGCCCAACCCTTCTGCCCAAAACAACGCTTGATGATGGTGCCCGGTATTTAGGATTTGCTTTTAAGTGCAAGCTCAAATGTCTTATCTTGCCTATATTGTTCTGAACACCTCCGACTGTACTAGCTAATAGGTACGACTGGTTTAGGATTTAGTTATTCACCCTGATACAACCAAGTTTTTAAGAGGAGAAGCCCACTGCTGGTTCTTATTTCTCTGAATCCAAATAATTATAACTTCAGACAAAATAACTCACGGTAACAAAAACTTTTTCAGTAGGAGACAAAGCATTCAAAATCACTTCTTGAAATATATAGTTGATAATAACTTAAAATAATGCTCATATTGCCAGCTTCCTGCAGAACTGTTTCACCTTCAGATCTGTGACTGCTTCAGCCTGTTGATGTTGATTCCTCTGTTGGTTCATTTCCAGCTACCGATTTGTTTCTAGAAGGTACTAAAACAGGTACAGGGAGGGATAAGCCTGGGGAAATGTTTGGTGGCTCTGTGCTGTTGCCTTCTCAGACACTGGGGAGGCAGGTTGTGCCAGCAGCATGCAGGGTGGCCTGGGCAGGATGTGTGGCACTCTTGTGGCCCCCATGCCTCTGGCATGTGACTGCCCCATCTGTGCCACACAGGCGTGGGGGGAACATCTCCTGTCTCTGGTGGAGCAGCTGGAGCTGCAGGGTGGTGTTTGACTTCATCCTGAGAAACTAGAGGTGTCGTGTGTGACAGTGGGAAACGGCTTCCAGACTTACAGCTGCTGCATGTCGGGGTGACCTACTGCAAGTGGTAGGGGATTTTTTTCGTTGTCAGGTAGGATTTTTAATGTGAAGATTAAAAAAAAGGTCACATTTTAATAGTTGTGAAGTGGAAATTACTGAAATAAGGGAGGCTGTTGATGTTTGCATCTGATCTAAGAGGACTCAGCGGTACTTGCTGCCTGTGTTTCCAGTTTCAGCATGGTTCATGGATATCCTTGGGATATTTTGATTTCTAGGTGGGGAAATGAGAGGACAGCATAAACACACACAAAATAAAGCTTTCTTAAGAACTATGACCTTAGTATACTATAAATGAATTTGTAATTATCTTGTACTTCATTTAAAATAGCTGAAATCTAAGGAGTTTAGCTCAGGTAAGGGTTCTTAATCTCTGGTATGTGTTTGTGAGGTTTATGAGGAGGAATGGGGGAAAGGAGAGCAAACTTGATGCTGTATGAATTGCAATCCTCTAAAATAAACCACCTGACATAAATGCAGTAGACTAAGGAAAGCCAGCTGATAACCCAAGGAAAACCAGTCATTAAAGCAAGTGGAGCTCTTCCTTTTCCTGCTGTGGACATGCTGCTACACTGGATAAGCTGGCTCTATAGTAATAGGGTAACATTTTAAGTGGATCTCTTTCTCCTATTTTTGAGCATGAATTTGTGTTCCAAGCATGTTATTGGCTGTGTGTCCTCCTGGCTAAATTCCTGAAATGTGCCCTTAGAGTTTGTGGAAGATGAACTCTGGGAAAAATTGGGAATTCCAGTTTGAATCATGTGTTTGATGCATTTTGCATCAAAAAATACAGAGTTTGGGAATAAAGTTGATTTTTTTTCCTGTTCTGATAGGAGAGTAGGTAACCAGTTCTTATCTCTTAGTGCATAGTTGTTCTATCCCTAAGCTCTGAAAAATCAAGCATTCTTTCAGAGGCAGTAGCAAAATCTCTCCATTTGATGCTAGAACAATGTTCCTTTTTGCACCTCTGTTTATTAAAGAGGCTGTTGAGAGTTCTGCACCACAGGCTTTTGCAGCCAGGAGTCCAGGTGCAGGAACTGGGGCATTCCAATGGTGAGGAGTCTGTCCCTTGGCTGTGGCAATGATGTTTCCACCTGGCTTACCTGGAACTGGGTGCTGCGCACTGGAAGATTCGTCCCTGCCTGCAACCATGAAATTTCCAAAGCAGGACTGGGACCTGAACGTGATTATAATGTGAGTCAGCATATAATTATGAATGCAGGAGGGGAAGTGGGAATGCAAACTCTGTTTGATATGGTAAAATCTTTGGCATGCTGTAGTTCTCAGCCTGAAGTTCTGCACCTATTGAAAATTTCTAAAGTTAGAGCTTTGGAGTTGCTTTAATGTGAAATATTTATTTTTACAATGCAAAGAAAATAAGGGCCTAGGGGAAAAAAAATCTAAGGAAGGTGTTCACAAAACACCAAGATTAGGGCTGTGAAAAATTGCATAGAATATTGTTTTCAGGTCGACCCTTCAGAGCCAAAGTGGCACGAGTTCTCAGATGTGACAAGCAATCACCATCTCCTCTTAGATGCTCCAGGAGTTGCTGAGTGCTCAGTGTGTACTTGAAAATGAGGCCACTGATTTAGGCTTCTGTGTAGGGACTTAATGGCCTGATCAGAGGCATCCACTTCAGAAGGTTCTGACTGGATTCACATAAACCCTTCCAGTCAGAAGTCATTTTGTATTTCCTGTGACCAGTCAGAGACTTAACTCCAGTTTTGCATTTCACATGCCGAGATTGTTTTTAGCCGAGGGATGGAGGGAGGTATTTGGTCAATCTCATAAAGCTGCCTGGTGTTTGCATTCCTGCAGGCAGAGGGTAGCAAAAAGCTGAGTGACATGGTTGATGTGACTTGGGGAGGACTGACTCAGCAACACCCTCACTTCCACCCTTGCCAGTGAACAGAACTGGAGCCTCAGTGCTGCAAGGGTCTGGTCCCACCACCCCCAAGTGTGTCATTCCTGGCAGAGGTTTGCCCAACCTGCTTTAACCAGCAGCTGATGATGGTGGCTCCACAGCCTACCCGAGCAATCTCACTAGTGCATCGTGGTGGCTGCTGTTACAGAGCATCCCCTCATCCCTTCTGATGCTCACTCTAACTCTCGCTACTGGCATCTTAAGTCATTGGTTTTCCCCTTTCCCTTGCTTTTCCCCTTCCTTTAGGGAGGTAATACCTGGAGGCTTCCTTCCTAGTTTTGGAAAGTCCTCCTTGTACCTGACAGTTAGTTATGTTTTCGTTCAACCTTCACTTTGTGCAGGATGGTTGAAAAAATTATGACAAATTCATCACATCCTACTTTCTGTTCCTTTGGCACTCTTGGCTCTCTGACTGGCCTGTAGCTCTGTGAGGGCAGTATTTCAGCCAAGGTCTAAGGGCTGTTGGCTCTTCTGTTGTTTTTGCTCCATAGGGATTCCTTACAGATACTGCATTTTATGATCTAAGACTTTTTGCATCAGTATGACTTTGACACATATTTAAGATTCCCTACAAGCATCCCAGAAGAATTCCTGTGCCACTGCCATGCCCTTCCCTGTTTCATGCAGGTGCTTGTCTTTACTAAATGTAGGCCACTGCATTTTTTCTTCACTGGGTCACATTTTTAAAACTGTTTGTTCTTCTGCTTTATCAAAATCATGTTCATTCTAGCTCTGTTGTCAAACTTCCTCAAAGCCTTTGTCATCTACAGGATTAGTAAGCACGTTCTTTTACATCATCCAGATTATTTATGAAAGTGTTCACATCACCCAAGACAGATCATCATAGAAAATACCCTTTCAATTTTACAATGAACGACTGATTCTGCTTTCTGAAAAAAGAGGTTTTTTTCTGTAGTCTAGGTCATATATCCTGTTTTAATGATTATCTGTGCAAGGAAAGTCTTCCTGAAGGCAAAATGTGTATCATTGCTCCTATTTAAAAAAGAAGGGAAGCATGAGATGATCATGGTTACTCATGCAAGTTTTGTCCAGTCCTACTACATGGTCACATTAAAACAGGGACAAACTCAATGGACAGGCCAAGGAGAAAAAAAATGAGCATGGGGGCGGAATTTCCTTTCCATATTTGTTTTCCTCTGAGCTCTCTGGGATTTGCATGACCCCAGCTCAGAGAGGAGAACACATGGCTCTGCATGGGGAGCCTGTTCCTGTCGGCCAGGCTGCCCCACATGCCCCAGCACGGACGTGCTGGCTGGACACGCTCTGGTTTTGCCCTGCCAGCCTTGCCCTCCTCAACAAGGGCCGGCCCTCAGCAGCTTTAATTGCTTTCAGCTTGAGGTGCAGCCAGCAAAGGCATCAGCACTGAGAGCTGCTGTCTCAGCTGGGCTCTGTTGACAGGAGGTTTAATGACGGGTGGATGGGTGCTGGAGAGCTGGGTTTTGCCCTTTTAGTGATTGCTGTGGCAAGAGGGGCTTCTGCCCTGCCAGCCTGCGGGACACAGGGAGGGCTGAGGAAGAGATCCTGAGTGGAAGGCAGCCAGGTGATCTGCCCTGGCCCTCTCTGGGGTTGTGCCAGCCTGTAGGGTAGCTGTTGTTGGAGAGGGCATGGGCAATGGGAGCAAGCAGCCCGGTGCTGTGGAGATGTTGTCCCAAATTAGATTCTTTCACCTGGTGAGCAAGAGGGCAATCTACACAGAGATTTGAGATATTTGATTTATTTACAGTTCTGCACAGAAAGGGGAGCTGGGTGGCAAATCTCCAAAGCCACCACAAAGATTCCCAGAACTTTTCACTATTTATATACTTTAGTAAACAAAGGCATCAATGTTCAATGGCTACAAGCTACCTAGTTCTCTTATTAATTAGATATCTCCCTTTGGTTCGTGAATCTCTTGCTTCCCATGCTAATTAGTCCATATGCTCAGTCACTCTCTTCTTTTGGGTTAGGGCATTTTTTGGGTGGGTGGCCATGTGCTGGTTGTGATCTGTCCCTGCCAGAACCACCTTCTCCGCAGTTGGAGCTAATTCAGCACAGTTGCTGTGGTGGCTTTAATAATTTCTTCCTTATTTTGGGGGTTCTGCCAAATGTCCCTGTGGCCCGTAAATTCTGCTTTCTTTGTGTGCACTGTCAAGGATACACCCCTCTTCCCAAGCTTTGGTAACCTCCAGGCTGTCCCAGGTGTGCGAGCTGGGCTCTGACTGCCTGCAAAATGGCTGCACCAAGGCTTTGTGCTGCTGGGCATTAAATAAATATTTTTTAAAAAGACACATGGACTGGACATACCATAACTTTAAGCACAAAATCTTGTGGAAGAAACATACAGCCTTTGCATGAACGCGTATTGACTCATGCAAAATTTTGCAGGTCCAAAAAAATTCCTGTCCTGAGGCACTTGCAGCCCGAGCTGTCCTGAGGAGATAGCAGTGACCCGCCCTCAGCTGGGGTGAACTCTGGGTTTTCCCAGAGTGTTTCCAACCCATGTTCCCTGTCGGATAAGCAACCTTGAAGATCCATAATGTCAGAGGAAGGGGAAATCCTGTGAACTGAGCCCCACCTATATGCGTCTGTGTGTCCTTGTATTTTGCCTGTGCTATGCAGCATCTCACATAAATTAGTGATGAATCATAACACACTGACGAACTCCAGTCCCCACCACTACCTCTCTTCCCTTCCTTATCTTCTGGCTGCTGCCTTGCTTTGTGCTAAACAGGTCACAGGACCATAATAGTTCAGTGATTCTTGCATAGATGACTTGAAAGTATGAGCTGGGGAAGGAAAAAAACCCAACCAGTGCTAAGTATTAAAAGCATGTCATAATTCTAGTGCTGTAATAAGGAGATATTTCATAGCGTAAATGTTAGTCACTGCTAATGGGAAACATTACATATAAATAACATTCCCATCTGGTTAAATATTTTCCACTGGAAGGTAATTCCCAGCAACACACTTTTTTTTCCTGAAGCAGACACTGTCTCCTGCTTTGGCCCGCTGCTTAGCCACGCAGGCATGCAGATATTAAGTAGTGAGGCATGTTAAGCCTTTAGTACCACAGTCTCCTATCTTAATTGATATTCACAACGTTTTGACACTTTCATGGGGAGGGGAAGAGAAGGCAGAGCTGTGAATTAAAAGCACCTGTGTATGAGGCATACAGAGAAAGTTGATTTCTCATAGTTTCATCTTGCGAAGTATAAGCTAAGCTGGAGAAAATGCTGGTTGTTTCATCTCCCAAGGCACCCAAGTTACCTTTGTGTTATGGAAGGGCAGATTTTCAGTTGAATTGAAGTGCAATGGGGGGACTAGCAATAATAATAATTCTTACTTTTGTATTGTTTCAGTAAGTGGTGCTAAGGACCTGCTCCTTGGTTCCCTCTCCAGTGCTTTCAGGGTGAGTTAGATGGATCTGACATTCACAGCTTGTTAATCACCAGAACCCCAGGTAAAAATAACTGGATATTTTAAGTGCTGTAAGATTTTCAATTGAAATTCAATAGCACCCTGGATGTTTTTCTTAGCTCTTGTACTGTCTGTGCATTGTAGGAGTTTCATCATCACAGTATAAATGCATCTGCGGCCACATTGAGAGGGAGCAGGAAATGGGGTGGAGGTTTGAAGCTGCCACAATGTTTTTTTGTTAAGTTTGGCAATTTCATTTCAAACCATTTTATTTGGCTTATTGTGAGTGGGTAAATATAGTCCTTGAGAGTAATTCAAGCTATACAAAAGGATGCTGTACTGCAAGGAGCATTATGGACTTCAGAGCATTATACCACTCTTTTTCAGGAAAGGACAAATTACATGTACATCTTGTGTGTTTACTCTTAGATTCTGTTCCTGTTTTGACATCAGGGGCACAGTTGCATTCATGTGATGTTTTCATTTTGAATTTATGTTCTCATACCAAGAAGAAGGATGTGTTTTAGAAATGGTGGATTTCAGAGGGTGGGATTGTTGTAGATCAAAGGACTATGATGTTGAAGAGGAAGATGGTCTTTACTTTTTTTTTAACATTCTTTTTGACACTAAAATAAATTTTAAAAAAAGTGTAGTTTGATTTGGATTTGTATTCAGGGTGCTCTTGTCCCTAAACAGAACAAAGCCAAGATAAAATAGCAAGGCTCTGTGCCCTGCCTTCTGGGGAGCAGCTAAGAAATCTCAATGGCTGTTGTAAGTTTCTTCAATGTTAGCTGGGGTTACAGTCGGGTGATATTCTCATTGTCATAGATGTGATAAGCACCTGCCAGAATTTGGCTGGGATCCACCTGCCTGGACCCAGCTAAAACAGAGAGGGATTTGTTTTTAAATGCTGGTTGGGGTTCCCACCTGGAAATTCAGGACAATTAAACTGAACTGCCTGGTGCCTAATAAGTTGATTTTCTGCACTTGCAAGCATGAATCAATTGGCTTACAAGCAATACATTATTAAAGAGAATTAAGTTCCCCTAGCTGGTGCTGCTTTCTGCCCATGTTACTCCAGGCAGCAGATGCTTGTCTTTGGTTCTCCCATAGATGCAGCATTTTTGCCTGTCTGAAGCCCCCAGGGTACCCATGAATGCTGATCCTCATCTGGTGGGGGATGCTGCTGCCTCAGGTGCTCACCAGTATGGGCAAAGGATGCCTGATAAGAGCCCTGTTTGTCTGAGTTAGGTCTCTACTAGGGACCCCTTCCATACTGCATAGCTTCCTTTAGACAAAGTGTTAGGATTCCTCATGAGAGCTTACTCATAACTCTAAAGCACTGGGAAATACTGCAGGCCTTGTCCATGCATTGTTTACTGCATTCCTTGTGTTGATACTCATGGCATAGATTTTTTCCTGGATATGCAAACTCTGTACTTGTGTTAGTTCTAGGTAATGTGTTTATTGCAGGGAGAGATTTACACATCAGGCATATTTTTCAGTCCCAGAGCACCCTCTTATCAATACTTCCAGGTTTTAACATTGCTGTGACAGCTACCTGAAAACAGATGCATATATCCTCACGAACACAGATACATGGAAACTCCCCTCTAAGCTGAGGAAAGGGGCTAATTTGCTTTTGCTTTGTGCTCATGCCTTTTGGCATCACTAGTAGCAGTGCTGGCCACAGCTGATGTCACAGAGTCCATGGCTAACAAACAGGAAAGAAAAATCAGTGTTTTCACAGCCTTCTAATACCCTATTTATTTATGTAATAGATTAAATGTCATGTAAAGTTTGAATCTGCACCTAGCTTTTCTCAGCTCCCTTGATCTGTCTCACAGCTGTGGTAGATGGTTCTCTCAGCTGCTGCTGCTGCCTCTCTAATCTGCACTTTGATTCTGTAGGCATTTCTTATCTGCTGGCTGTGGTCTGTTTGACACGTCCAGCTATGAAACGAAAAACAGACTGTTGAGAACTCGTGTGATAATACTTCTAGCCTGGTACAAAGGAACTTTATGTTCCTTGCAAACTTGCCACATGCATGCAAAGCAGCGTGTCTTAAAATTCTTAGAAGCACCAAGCTATTAAATGCCAGTGTTACCCCGATTCATTTTGTGCTTGATTTTCAGTGGGTATGAGTTGATGTATCCCTCTTGGTATTGGTGGAGCTGTATGTGTTTTTAGAGAAAAATTCAGAGCTGCTTGGTTCCTGGAGCTTTGTGATGACCTGGTTTTGCTGAAGCTGCTCATGATGATTAATCTTTTTGCCTGTATCGCTGTATCATAAGGGCTGTCTCTGGGGTCAGAAGCCCCACTGGACAATGTGGGACCCAGATGAGTGAGCACAGGCAATGACTCAGTGTCAGAACTGCCCAGGCTGGTGCAGGCCCAGATGGGTTACAAGGTGTGCCGTGCCATGGCCAGGATAAAGTTCATCCTGAGCAATAGGGTTGGCTGTGGGACATGGCCCAGGTGCTGGAGCCTTGTGTAACTGCAGGGGAAGCTCCTGTGATGTGAGACACATTTCTGCACCAGCCCTCTCTCCACAGTGCAGAATCTGTCTTAGCTAAGCTCATGCTGGTTTTTAGTATGTAAGTTTATTTTACTGTGTGTGCAAATCACAATTACTTTACAAATTGATGTTACGTAAGCAGGCTTAAAACTTGGGTTCTTTGATCTGCCCCTAGCTCCGTTTGGGAAGCCAGCTACCAATGCCTACTCTGACTACCATTTTGTCTTCTGACCCAAAAAAGCTGGTCTAAAAGAAAATAAGCTGCCTCTGCTTTGCTTCCTGCTTTCCTGTGGTTTCAATGACAGAAACTTGCTCCTTCAGTGGCATAAGGCTATGGGTGAGTGTGCTGCTGGAGCTGTGATACACGTAACCAGCTGTTCATCTTCTCTAAGTGGGGAAGAAAACCACCCAGAGGAGCAATGGCTGTCCCTGAGGCAGCAGCTGATGTGGATTTATGAGCCTGTAGCAGACATAACCAACCTATTTAGTTTTCCCAAAGCAGGTAGTGAAACTCTCCTGTGGGAGCAGACCTTCTGTACCCTTCAGCAAAATAGATCTTGCATCTTGGGTGATTCTGCTTGATGGGAGCCAAAAACTGGGTGTTGTGTTGCTTCAGCTTCTGGAAGCTTATTTACCTGCCTGTGGAACAAGGTCTGCTGAGGATGCTCGGGGCTTTATGTCACCTGGCAGGTATCACAGTCTAACCTAAAACTTTGGAAATAGCTTTCTGATGGAATCTTGCCTGCCTGGGGAAAAGCCTGTACCCATCCTTACTTTTTCACTGCTTTGGGCTCCAGTTAGAGCCAGTTTTTCTAAAACAGAGTTTTGCTTGCCCCGGAGAGGGGCCCCTCCTCAGCAGTCACCTGTTTCAGCACTTCTCCCTGAGCAGACAGCAGTGTTCAGGTACAGCCAACACTGTTGAACCTGGGGCTGGTTGGAGAGAAAGTGAGCATATCAAATCTATGGCAAACAGTGCATGAGTGAGCTGTGCTGTTTCCTATTCTGGCCTTTTCTCCTTTGAATTGATTGAGGGCAGGGCAGACTGAGCAACAAGGGCCAGGGGTGAGCCAGGGCTCAGGGAAGTGTGTGTGCCTAGAAATGGCTGCTGAGAGTGAAATCTTCTCCTTTACCTCTCGTGAGACTGGGGAACACAGGAACTGTTGTGAGAGGATTGTTTGGATGGTCGCTTGTTGTTGCAAAGCAAGTGCCTGGATGCAATCCTCCCAGGGGAAACCTCGTGTAGTTTCCACTATCTCCTCTTTATTGTGGCAGTGTCTGAGAGCCACAGCCACGGTTCAGAGCCCCCTTGTGCAGGGAATTGATTACGAGCAGGATTGGGATGAAAGGCAACAGTTCCTCAGGGACTGGCTGAAGTTTGGTATTTTTCTCAAGTTTTATGGAAAAACCAACTTTGTTCCTAAATGAGTGTTGGAGCTGTTGGTATTTATGGCCAACCTGAGTAATACAGCCCCTTTCAGCATTTTCCTTCAGAATGTGAACAGTGGAAGGCTGAGACCTGGGAAAAAGAGTTTGTAAGCCAAATTCCAAAGGTGGTGTTGAATTCAGGTGGCACATTTTGGTGGGAAATTCTGGCATTTTTAGGCAGTACCTGTGTTTTCAGGAAAATCTGACAAAAAAACCAAAACAATATATTTGAGAAGATGTGGAAGTCATCTTCAAGGGGGAAACTTTGCTGTCTGTTGGAAGATCTAGTAAGAATGTGTTTAGACATTTGCATGGTGCAGGGTAAAGAAGTTGATAAATACCTGTGGAAGCTTTCATTGTTTTCTATTAAGTGTGACCTTTTCTTACCTTCCTTTTACTGGCTTCTTTTGTTGGCTGAGTTTGGTTTTGCTTTTCTTTTTTACTTTTTTATTCAAAAGAACTCCCTGGAAAATACTTTAGATCTTCTTCAGAATTCCTTTGTAAGACTGGATTTTTTTTTGCTAATTCATGCTGAGAAGCAGCATAACCCACAGGAAGCACCATTAATTTCAAGGAACCAATCAGCTTTAGTGAGGCTGTTAGTTGAGATTATTAGGTGTGAGTTTGTGCAATATTGAAAGTGCCAAGCTATTAGCAAATTTTGCATTGATTTTTCCAATTGTCGTATTTTTTGACAAGTGCTGTAATTGTTTACTGGAAAAGGAAATGAGTATTCATGTTCCTTCTTTTGCTGCCTCTCTGCTTTAGAGAGAGGAGTAATTCATTATCTCACGGATAGAAAACAATTAAAGTGTTGTTTCCTTCATGACTGCATGATAATGGAGTAACAAAACGGCGCCTCAGACCCGCAGCTCTTACCAGAGTTCTTGGGAGTGCTGTGTGCAGCTGAGCTGGCATCAGAAGTGTCTCATTTCTCCTGTGCTGGGGGTGATTGAGATCTCCCTGCAAGCTACTCTATTAGATATGCTTATGCACTGCTGAAAAAAATGCAAGCAGTGGAAGAGAATACCACTGCAAGCACACCCTGAATATAGTAATACTTAATTTGTAAGGCAGAGCTTCCCTTATCTGGCTGAGAGCCAGTTTTTTATGATACAGGCAGCAGTGTTTGTTTAATGTGTCCCTTATCAAATCCCAAAGCTAACATTTGCGTTAGTCCTCTATGAAGATAAACAGGAACTGTTTGAATGAGAATTAAGACATTGTGTATCATACTCCTCAGAACTGTATCTGGGTGCTTTACTTTGAATCCAAAGAAATGTCTTGCAGATGTGTATTCACTCTGTTCAGAGCAGGCTCTCTTTAAAGCTAGCTTATGTAGTTAAAGTATTTGGGGAGGTTAGAGGAACAAGGGAGATCTTGGCTTTCATCAAATGCAAAGCATTCTGGAGTTGGTTTGAATCCATCAATCGTCTTTCAGGTCAAGCTTTTGGTCCTGAAGGTAGTAAAGAGATGGTATTTTGAAGAAACTTGTACAGGACTTTTGCATTCCTGTAAAGAGGAGCTTTGCAATCCCAGCCTGGCTGTGCAGGAGCGTCTAGTTCATGTCCATCTCCTCTGCTTCACAGCACAGGCAGAGCTTACACAGCCCCCTTGCCTTCAGTGCCTTCCTTCCAAAACTGCATCCAAAAGTAGAATTAATCTCCCCATACAAGCGCAGATTTGAGCAACATGAGGACTCTTACTGACTGGTCAGGATAAATGTAAATAAATGGATGGTAAAACAAATGATTCCTGGATGCCATTGCTGATGCATGCCAGGACCCCACCTGCCCTATCACCACCCCCTCAAAAAAAAAAAACCAAACAAACCAACCAAAACCAAACCAGTACAGTTGGGTGGCTGCAAAGTTTAACACAGCTTTGTAGAAGCCCGTGAAAAATAATCTGGTACTGCAAATCATGGTGATAATGGTAGTGAAATGTGAATGGGGGGGGAAAAAAAGTAAGGAACTTAGGAGGCAGAGTCACAGCAATGCAACTGGGGAAAGGAACAACAACAAATGATCACTATATTAAAATAACATGTAGCATGTTTTTCCTCACCAGGCAATATTCACGTTGTATTCAAAGCTGAACAGGAAAATCTGAAAATATCATGAGGCTATGAAAAGAGGATTATTGTGCAAAAAGAAATCTATAGTAATGAGGAAAAATAGCATTTCATGCTAAGGGCAAGCTTTAACTATTGCGATAAGAACAATACCAGCTGTTAATGCTGATAATCATGAGCATTTGAGGTTTTTCAGATTCTTGCCAGGCTCACCACATGCTTTGTCAAGTTAAATGCTGGGAGGAAGCAATGTAGCTGGAACTTGCTAGAGTGCATTAGGTGGAGAAGAGGAAACCTTGTTTCCTGACAAATAACTTTTTCAGCCAATGCTTTTTTTTTGCAGTTTTTGGCCAGCTGCACTGTTGAAAGATGGCAGAACACACTGAATAATATACAACCTTCAAGAATAAATTGTCTCCATCCTAGTGGGGATACAGGAGTAGTCTAAAGTCTCTTCATTACCTACATAAAATAATCATTTTGTGGATCTCAGGAATGTTAGAAAAGCATCTTTCCCTTTCTTCCACCTCAGGCCCCTGTGTCCATGTGGATGGCACAGGCATGGCAGGAGAAGTGCTGCTGGTGATAAATGTGACTGAGAGCTTTGCCCAGGGCCCCAGAGGACGGGGCTCTGTGCCATGGAGGGGCAGGCACATGCCTTGCTGCTGAGTCCACAGGCAATATTTCATGTGACTTTCCCTGGAGGATTTAGCCTAGAAGAAAACCCATGCAGGGTTTAGCTGATCTCTCCTTTACTGTCATATTGAGCCTTGTACAAAGAAAATGAGAGCAGACACCAAGCTCTGTATTGTAGTGTGAAGATTAGGATCCATAGAACCAAAATAATCTTTCAGGTTCCTCCACTAGCATGGCATCAGAAAGGGATTTTTGCCATGCTTCCAGCTATAAAAGCAAATCAGCTGAGCTCTGAGTGTAGACATTTTCACCTCTGGCTTCAGTACTTACTACAAGTAAAACAATCACCAGATTTCTTTGTTCTGTTTTCAGTTATAGTCTGAGGATTCATTTCAGCCCAATATTTGGGGTCGATTTAGCATTAGCAGAGCAAGAGTGGATTAACCTCCCCTGCAACTGCATTGTTCCTGCAGGCAAAACTCCCCGTCTGCATTGCCTAAGAGTATTGTAGAGGCAGAGATGATCTCACCCTGTCTGCATTTTGAGCTGACCAGGCACCATATGGATGCAGTTAGTGCTGTGCCTGAGTGAGAGACATGGCATATTAGCTTGGGGCAACATCTGACATTTACCATGTCTTCCAGTTGGCTTGGAGCATGGGCAGAGTGAGCTGGTGCCTGTCTCAGAGTGAGCACTGCCTCTGCCTGAAAAATATTGCGCAAAACCGTGCGTGGAAGACTTGCAAAGTGATTTTGTGAAATTGTTATAAAGTGAAACACTCTCAGTAATATGAAATTACTCCTATTAGAGCTGCAGCTTGAGAAGGTTATATATGATCAAGAAGCACCAATTCAAGTTCTCTTGTCCCTGATTTTCTATAAACACTGATTTTGGTAGTCTCCCACTGCTGGCATAGATTTTGACTACTGCCACATCTTGCAAAAGGGAACTGTCTGAAATTGTTTAGTTTTCAGGCTGGATGCTGAATACTGTGATAGCATAGGCACTTTAAAAAATACCAGGAGGAAAACTTTTGCAGAACTTTCTCTTTATGAGTTTATAGAATGAGGTATAAGTGGGCAGATGTCTTCAAAATCAAGGAGCCTTGGATGCCAAATATTTTTTTAGGGTTTAACACTAACCCTTATATTAAATAGCAAGGATGGTTATGAAGGTGAGCATATAGAGGTACATGTGTGATGTATATTACATAGATGTGCACATGCATGAGATACATTTCTACCTCTCAATGCACCTTCCGCTTCCTCTCTCCTGTAGATGGAGACTTCCTTTTAGGCTCTGAAATTTGACAGCAGCAAACGAATAGGTGAGGAGACATTTTCCATTTAAAGATTAGAACCTTAATCCAGGTTTTTCCTTCTGTCATTTCCAAAGCTTGTCATCATTTTCTCCCTATGTTTTCTTCTTATGCACAGGAACTGATCCAAGTATGGTAATTACGAAAACCCCTGTATCTATTAACTTGCATCCTGTAAGCTATTAACAAGAATTCATAGTACAGCCTTCCATTTTATGAGAGAGTTATGTAGCCAATGGAGAGTTTCTGAAAATGTACAATAAAAGGACAGGCAACAACCTGGGAGATGTTAGGAGTGGAGCAGGAGAGAGCTGCTGCTTTATTTTTTGGAGAATGAGTGGTGGGAAGGGGACTTGTGCAGGTCTGTTCTGGAGACGGAGCAGAACCTGGCCTCCACTGTGTGAAGTGGCACCACTAAATAAAGAAACTGAGGAAAGCCAGAAAGAACAAGCTGTTTCTCAACAGATTCGTGAGAATGGAGCAACTCCCATGGGAGGCCAAGCATGAAGGAGAAATGGCCCAGCCAGCATGGCTGCCTCAAATCTTAATATAGCCCAGCTTCTTGGCAAAGCAAGGGGGTCAGGCCTGGTGCAGGAGGAGAGTTGGGTTTGCTTTCCCCAAAACCTGTCTGCATTAGGGAAGAAATTGCACTGGCTGTGTTAGAGCCATGTTGGAGGTGTCTTCCTCAGTGCTTCCAGCAAGTCCTGCCTGCCTGCCCCTTGCCTGCAGGATGTCTGTACTCAGTGGGGAATTACCTAAATGTCTGGACAGGAGGAGACCCCATCCTGCTGTTCACAGCACCTCTCCTCTTGGCCTGACCTCTCTCCCCCAAGCCTTGGAAGCCAGTAGAAATGGCAAAGGTGATCTGTGAGCTTGCACTGCAGACCTGGTAAGGTGCTGTCACCATCATGGTGTTCTGCAGGCTCAGGCTGAGCTATTTTGTTGTAAGAGGTTGCTTTTGCCTCCTGGACCAACTTTTCTCATACAAAACAAGCAAACAAAACCTCTAAGCAAATAAAAAGGATTTACTACATTGCACAGTAAAAATCACTTCTAGACCTAATCCTGGGCATTGCTTCAGCAATACATTTTGGCAGGTAGAGAGATGAAAAATACTGAGCTCTTTGCTCACTGTTGCTGTCTCTTATATGGCAGCTGTCCTGCAGTAACTTCTGATTCCCTATTCCCATTTCCATCTTTTTGAACTGCGGACCTCATTGACCCTTGTTTTTCCTTTTTCCCATTTTTGTTGGTGCCTCTTGGTTTTGTCCCAGCCTTTGTTCTGGGCACTCTGCCGGTGTTTCTCAGTAGCCTTTCAGCTCCTTCCTCCAGTTCCCCACCCTTCCTAGTGACTCCTTCCCTCACACATTCCCTTCTCTCATGCACACCCCACTGTTCCATTTCTAATCCACATTTTCCTACTTTTTTTCTCCTCCCACACACTTCTTGTTTAATGCTTCTCTCCGCTTCTGGCTGCACGTCAACTATTGTACTATTAAGCAGTACTGAGAACTAATTAAAAAAAAATATCTCTGATGCATTGTTTTTTAGGACTAGATTTCTAGGATCCTGTCAGTCTATTTCCTTTTTAGCAAAATAATTTACAGCCACTTCAAAACCCATTAAAACCTTTCCAGGTTCTTGCCTTATTTGAAGCTATGTGTCAATGTATGTTACATATCTATGACATAGGTAGTGTTTAATAGCTACAGCAGGACATGATCTTGTTTCAGTTGAGATCTCTGTGCTGCTGAGCCTACCCCAGGAATGTGCATTTCTGTGTTCTACAGCTTGCTTTTTCTTTGAAGAGTTGTGCAGTGGCATGCAGAGGACACAGGTATTCTTCTGAAGAGCCTGAATATGCCAAAAGAAACCTTGTCCTTTTCAGTTTTACTCAGGACATATTTACACAGGTCTTAGATGACATGTCACCCTTCAGCTTCAGTCATAACCTGCTCTCTGACTGTCAGTGTCCAGCTGTTGCCCACAGTGGAATGGTGAACCTTGCAGGGAAATGAAGGTTATTTAGAGGAAGTCTCACAGTGCTCATGGTTTTCGCTGTGGCCGTGTGGAAGTGACAATTGACTGCAAATTCAGGCAACTTCCGTGTGTTCATAATTTGTTTACCACTAGTCAGTTGTTCTCAGTGTCCCTTTTTCCATGTCTCTGGCAGTGCTGTGTTGAGTTGCAGTGATTCTGGGACCAGGCAGCTGTTTAATGCAGCTCATGTTGTCACCCTCACGGGGCTCATTTGCCTAAAGGCATGTCAGAAGGAACAAGTAAAATAAAGGCATATATAACTGTAGCTGGCAGTGCACTGAAAAGATGCTGAAACTCCCTTTAAATGGATAGTGTAGGACATCGGGAGCTAAGTAGCTGAGGAATAAGATAAATTTTCTTGAACAGTGCTATGTTTCTGTAGTTAGGCTATGCCTGGTACTTGATCTAAATGAGTATGTGGTGTGCAGTGTAGTCATCCCTGGTGTGCTGTTTGTTCCTGACACTGTCTTGCACATTTCCAGTATCCATCACAGTTCACATCACCTGCACTTCTACACAGCTTAAGCCTGATGGGAAGGAGTAAAGAAGGCAAAGCCAGAGGCTCCTCACTGCAGATAATGGCATGGGGGTTACAGTGACTTTCTGCTCCCTACATTCATGAACTTGAAGGCTCAGGGTGTTTTTCCACAAACCTTTAGGGAGGAGTAGAGAAGCCTGTAGTGTGATTGGTGCTATGTTGGTTGATGTTCTGTTCTGTTTCACAGTGTGCCTGCACAAGCCTGAGCCTGTATGTGCAGCTTCACACTGGAAAGGCCAAGAGCAAACAACGAGTCCCTTCTGCTGGTGCAATCTGGGCTTGGTTTAGCTGCTGGGGATCACTGCAGAGCAGAGAGAGATGCAAGCTTGTTCTGTCTCTCCATTTTGGATGATGGCTGTTGGCTGAGTGTGTGTGTCCTTGAATTTGCTAATTGTATTTTTCTAATTATTCTCCGGCAACAGGCGCTAGAGGTTTTCTGAGCACTTTGCAGCAGTACACAGCAGACTGTGTTGTACGGGGAATGTAGGACAGCCACACACACACACAAAAGTCATGTAATCTCTCGTGATGATCCGATGTGATTATCTGCTGAGATATTCCAGGGAGTTGTACGGACAAGTTGTTCCACGGCCAGATTTTCACTGAAGGGAGTAAAGAGTATCACCATTATTATGGACTTCAGACAGTGTATTGCTGCTGTGTTCTGAGGGAGAGGAAATGCTGGAGAGTTTAAAGCCATTGACTGGCAGAGGAGCAATGCTAGTGTGCAACCTTGCTGTCACCCAGTACAATACAGTTCCCAGTTTGGAACAATTCCAGCTCTCAGACCCCAATTTACTAACCCTGGTGGGAAGGACACAAGTTTTCTTTTAGAAGGTCACTATTATTTAAGGTTATTGAAAGCGAGGAAACCCATTCCACCTTCCTGTTATGAAGAAAACATTGCTGTGGAGTTTTTAGGAGCCACACACTTATAATGAATAATGAATATATGATACGTTGTGTAGTGTTTAGCTCAGCCCGAGACAGAGAAAATAATGGAAGTCTCTTCTTTCTGCCTGGGTGTTCAAATGAAGGAAAATCAAAGCTGTTATACCAGAGCTATATATCAGCTAACGTATTTTAGGAACTGTGGAATGATCATAATTACAAAAAAGTTCTCCAGAGAGAAATTATGAGTCATAGTTTATGTACTCTTTGGTGTTGCTATGGAAAAAGAGGTTAGTGCCAATGGTCATACAGCAATATTAATCTCTGATCTGAAAGAAAAATAAATAACAATCTCTAGCTTAATCCAAAGCAGATTTATTCTCAGTTACTGCAGCACACTCCATTAAAGGGGATAACCACGTAAGAAAAATTAAAGATGACATTGATTATCAGTTCTCAACATGCAATTAGGGGGACTTCCTTGTTTGAATTAGTGGGCGCTTCAGACTATTGCAAATGAGTTGGTGGAGTGAGAGAAAGGGGAAAAGGCAGTTTGATCAAAAAGGAAGGCAGGAAAAAGATCAGCCACCACTGACAGCTGCAAGTATGCTGATTAAAATTTCTTTATGCATGCAGTTAGATTCCGCCCGGGGTGGATGCTGGTTCAATGCAAATCCTGAAACAAACCCCTGGCAACGGGCAGTCTGAAGTGGTGGAAAGTGGCTCTCAGCCTTTTTCCGTTAATTTGGGAAAGCCAGGGCCGTGAGTCAGGGAGCGGTGGATACTTGGGTGCTGAGTCAGCACCTCCCGGGCTCTGCCAGTTGTTTCCTGCTCCTTGTTTCCTTGCCGAGGCAAAACCCTGAGCAGGACCGTGCTGGCTTTGCTTTGCTATGGGTGAACCTTTTTTCTTTGCCTGCAGGAAAGCTACCTGCCTGACACCTTCCCCTTGACACCCAGAACGAGTGTGCACTTAGTGGGTCACAGTAAAATCTTTACCCCTGTCTAGCTGACATTGTTTTCAGGAGTTGCAGCTGCACTTGCACCCCCACAGGCAGTTCCCGACAGCACAGACCTTGCAGTCAGAATTTAGCTTGAAATTTTGCTCACAGTGCACCCTGCAGAGCAGGGCAGAGCCTTCCTTTCTGCCACACCGCTGCATCTGCTGTGCTGATGGCAGGAAAACTTATTGTTTGGTTGATGAGCTAAGCAGACTGGACTGGGGACACACACGGACCTAGTGTCCTGCATCTGTGCACACAGTGTACTGATGATCACAGGAGTTGTATGTGTGGCCCAAAACCATTGTATGGCTCAAAGTGTCTTTTGAGCCAGCTGAAGGCTTTTCACTGACTTTCAGGGTTGGACTGGCCCCTTGTGAAGAGTCTGACCTCGAACAAATTGCCTTCACTAATTCTTCTGAGCTTACTTCTTTAAGTTTGTGACTATCAGTCATCAGTTGTGCAGCTGTTTGGCATTACAGCCTACCACAACAAAGGGTTTTCATTGCATCAGTGTAAAGGGCTATCCAGGTGTATTTTACCTTCTGATCCTTTTCTTCTCCCCTTTCTTCTGTCTGTTAAATAGACAGAACATGCTTCACTCAGGCCTGTATGATGGCTTTCACTGCACTCTCTTATTTGACAGTGAAATGGTCCAGAAAACCCGTATCTGTGCCTTTTCACAGAGGAGCTGGCTCGTGGATTAGCACGTGGGGGTCAACGGGATGCTCTTTGCTCTTTCCCCTAAAAGGGGACAGAAATGTCAGCTGGTTTTGTGTCATTGAAAATGGAAGTATCAGCAGTTGCTGAGTGCTGCTAGTTTAAATATTTATACCATAAGGGTTTTATCAAACCCTTTTCTTTGTGCAAAGCTGCCGCTGATTCCGGTGGAGGTCAGGCTCTGAATCTGTGCAGCAGCTCACGGGTCAGGTCTTCCAAGGAATAATGGTACAAGTGGAGCTCACTGTTACCATGTCAGGAAGCGTAAACAAGCAGTTTTTTAAAAAAGTAATTATGTAGACAAACCTGTCAGCACAATCATGGAATACTCGTGCATATGCCTGACATCTGCCAGCCTGACAGGATCCAGGCACATACTTGAGATACTTGAAAGAATACAGGGCTGCTGGTCCCACAGTCTGTCTCCTCCCTCAAACAGTAAGTTCTGCAGGCTGATGTTTTCAATCAGGCCTCGAGAATGGAAGGCAAGGGCAAGAAACAGCTTGGGGGACATCTTGAGAGCCTGAGCTTGCTTCCTCCTCTGGTTTACAAGACAGCACAAAAGCAGACATAGATGAGTTAACACTTTTCTCTCTTGCAAAGCATGCTTTTTTTTGTTTGTTAGGATTAAAGACCCACCTGTCCTTGTAAATGTGCAAGTGTGATGCAGAAAACAATTAATTCTAGTCCTGCAACTGATGGCTGCGTGTGTGCTGTATTCTGAAGTGGATATTTGAGTTAATTCTCCCAGATGCTCAGTATCTGCATTTGCAATGGTTTTACTGGATAGCATTGTAATGCTCTTACAACACTGTGCGTGGGATTCATTTCAGCATCTCTAAAACTGGATAAAGCATGGCCAGGGGTATTGTTTGAATTAAAGCTTAGCAGGACAAACAAAGCAGCGTATCTGAAAGCAAAATGTAAACATGATGCTGGGGCTCCTGGTTAGCACTTGGGGGCTGTGGGAGGTTGACAGCTGCTGCATAAAGGTTAAACGTGCTTTTTTTGGTCTGTCAGTAAAATTAAGCCTGCTAAAGACTGTGTGGCACTCCAGAAGACAAGAGTTTATCTGTGTGCATAAATGGGATGTAGGCTTCAATGTATGAACTTCATATAAATATGCTTTCAGGACTATTTAGAGTATTAGGAGTATGCTGCAGTCCAATAAAAAGATGCAGATTGAGCCAGATTTTGTAAAGTGCCTGAGTAGGTTTAGATGGGCTAGAAGTTTGACAACTGTCTGGAAAGCAAGGCATTGGTGTTTGCATTGCTAAATAACAGCATAGGATGAGAAAGAAAATGGTATAGATACAACAGGGACATGAACTGAAGTAATAAATACTTGACCTTTAAATTTTATCTTTGCCAGCTTCTCAGACTGCTTCTCCCAAGGACTGACATGGTTGTGTTTCATATTATGCTTTTATTTGTCATATTCATAGTTAGTTACAAGTAAAAATTATTGAAATCCATTGTAGTTAATACAAAATAGAAATATAGCTGCACGAGTTATGCCATGATTTTTCCTAGAAACAGAATCTTCTATATGATACCATGCACTTAAGAGCTTAACTCTTAATAGTACTTGCCTACACTAAGCTCTGACTAACTAACTTCCAGTGTGATTTACTGGTTACAGATATTATCCCTGTGGAGTAATACCTGTTAATTATTTCATAATGGTACTTCTGCTGTAGCTTTTATTTCCCCTGTAAATTGTAATTCTAAACACAAAAGGAAGCAACCTTTTAGTGCAATGTTAAGTATCAGTAGAATTTTTATGTATATAAAAAAATAAAAATAACCCACTGCATAAACAACCAAGGATGTAAGGGAACGGTTGTGGGTACTGTGCTTCCCTTTCCTCCCTTGCCCCTTACCTTTAAGTGACAGGAATGAACATTCATAGTGAGCAAACTACCTTGTAACCTTTAATTTTCAATTAATTTTGAAAAATTACATACTAGTAATTTTGAGAGCAGGTGGGTGACTTTGATCAAAGTTACCAGCAGAGAACCAAATCCTGTGACTTTGCAGGCTCGTACTTAGGTAAACTCACTCCTGCCATGAAGTTCAATCCATAACACATTGTTCCCTTTGGACATTCCTGAAAGAATATTTCACCTTTTTGAAGAAATTGTCCTTACATCCCTGTAGTTATCTAAGTCTCCTGTTTAGATATAGCTTTATATATGAAATAATCTGTAAAAAGATAAATTATCCTATTTTCAAAATACTCTGAGATACAAAGTTGTGCAGGTGCAAAGTTTGATAGTATATTGCTATAAAGATTATGAATGAATTAGTGTTATCTGAGTATACATATTTTAAGCTGGGAGTATAGATTGAACACTGTGGGGGGTTATTTTTTTGCTTTTTTTTTACATTTCATAGCACTTCATATTTTCTTCAGGCTACCTTCGTGTTCCTATCAAACACCTGCATTTTTTTTCAATTTCTGCACCCATAAAGGTACAGTAACTGATCACACATTCACGCTTGTCATTAATGTATTTCCATAACTCTGTTAGGTTGAAAAATACTTTTTTTTTTTCTCCCACCCTAAACACAGTGATTTCTTCTAAATGAATAGTGAGTGACTACTGGCAAAAATCTTTCCCCCAGGGAAATGGATGGAACTGGGTTTTCAGCTTCGCCCTCTAAGTACTGCGCTCTTTTCATCCTATGGTCCTGTGGAGCAAAGCCCCAAACAAACTATAGGTGTGTGCACAATTACTGAGGCTGTTAGTATTCATGGAGCGTGGCAAGGCAACTGAAATCAAATGTTCTCATTGGCATTCCCACATTTACATACAAAACTACTCACAGTGCTGGGAAAATACTGGGGGAAGAAAAGAGAACAGAAATGCTTGGGTCTTGACTACTCTCCACACGTTCCTCTGACCTAAACCTAAGAAAGCCAGCTGATCAGCTTGCTTCTACTAGACATCCTCTCTTCCTGCTAGTCTCTGACACCCGTTAGCAGCATCTCTAAATTCGTGAACACCAGTGACTTGGCCTAAAGCAGGGCACGTTGCAGCTCAAGTCATTGACCTTGTCCACTCTGCATTCCAACACGATGCAGTAAGTTATCACTGCAGAAAAAAGGATGGAAGAGTCACTTCTCCTGCCTGTGCAGCTGAAACCAGTTCCTCTCCTAAGGAAAACCATGTGTGTCTGGCAGGTGAAGGGGGTTGGGGCTGCTCACACTGTTTGGTTCACCTGCAGGACGGCTGCTTGGGTCGTTTCTTCATCAGATTGTTCCATTTCCCCGCCAACTGGGTTGTTCCTCTCATCAAACAGTTTCTGGCTAGATTCCAGAGGCACCCCGTACTCTTCATCATCTTCCACAATGGACAGCTCGATGTTGTTGTTCATCACAGCCTTCCCTTCCACTCTGGCCTCCTTCTCTAGGGAATCAGCGGCTGCCTTGCCCTCCTCTGCCAGGGAGGTGGTGGGTGTCATGTCTGAGTGCATGTCGGCGAAGGACATTTCATCCTCGTTCTCAGCCTGGTCGTTGCTTGCAGTTTCTGATGGTCTGTCCTCAGCTTCTGTGGGGCTTTCTCCTTCACGGCCTTTCTTTGTGCTGAACGTCAGGGGAGACACCTTGAAACCCGAGCCCTTTGAAGAGGAGGCTTTCTGGTGATGCACAGTAAGTGATTTCTTGATCTTTTCTCTCCGTTCAGGCGACACAATCTTTGTGCTGATTTTGTTCATCTTCTTCTCAATGTTTTGGCGGGAAAATGCTTTCTTGAGGCTGTCCACCTTCTTGAGGCTGGTTCTTTTAAGTTTCTCAGCTCTTGACTCTTCTGTTTTCTCCTCTGCACTGTCATCCAAGTCATCTCCCTCATGAAACATTTCATCATCTGAACCCAACTCCACTGTGTGCAAGGTTTCTTCCAGTGTTTTGTTCTCATCCACAGGCTCCTCTTTTCCTTCTGTAATGCTAGGAATTGGCTCCTTTGCAAAAACACTGGCAGGGATCTCATTTTCCTCCTGAAAGCATTGACAATATTTGAGTTTCATAGTTCACAGGACACAATTTAATAAACAAAGCACAACCCTGAACAACTATGCCCCCCCCCCCCCACCCCCCCCCCCCCCCCCCCCCCCCCATGATGAGATGAATGCTGAAGGTTTATTGGGTTTTTTTCCAGTACACTTAACCAGTAACAAACCACTCAAAACCCACTGAACAATTATCTGGTAAAGTTTAAGGCTTATGAGCTGTCAGCTGTAAGACTACTCTTTCAAAGTGACTCAGAACGTATGCAGAATGGAAATCCTGTTCTTTTAATTTGTATTAGATACTCTTTAATGAGAGTTTAGCTGTCAAGTTGTACATCTGTCCCTGGGGAGTAGGGAGGGTATGATGGGGAGGGAGGTTGTACTGCAGACCCCTGTGCAGACCTCCAGAAGTCACATAACCCCACAGAGCTCTCAGTTTCTTGAGTCTGAAAAGACTGAGAATATCCCTGCAGAGATGCTGGTTGCATCTGGAAAGTATCCCAAATGGCAAATGCAGTTAAAACTTTTGCCATATTCCTGGAAAATGTATGTTGCTGTTAAAAATGGATTGTAGATACTGAGAAACCATGAAGTTCGTGATGTTTAGCATATATCCTATTTTACAGTTGTTTACAGGAAAAAAATCCAAACTAATAAATTTTGTTGGTAAATATTAAAATGTGGATAGGACAACTCCTTGAAGTGTAAGGATATGAATTTATGGTATACAAAAATATAAGGACACTTATATTTTTGTATACCATAATATAAGGACACTTATATACCACATAGGAGCTTCTAGCTAACAGGAAAAGTATTGCTTTGTAGAAACAAAACCAGGAAAGGACACATAAAAAAAAAAAAGAATCTAAAACCAAAACGGGCTGAGCAAGGGCAGAAGCTGCAGATCATAATGAGGGATGTCTGTGCCCACCAAGTGCAGAAGCTCTGCAACCCTGAGCAGCTCCGAGGCAGCACAATGAACACTCTGTTCTGTGGGGGTTTTGCAGGCATCTACCCATGCAAAGAAAATGAGGCTCCTTGCACACTCCTTTCTTCTCTCAGCACTTGGAGTCTTGGATCTGCATAGTCTCTATTCATTACCTTTTTTATCACTTTCAGACAGAGTGCATGCAATTCCACTTCCTCACGTGCATCAGAGGGATTTCTTTTCCCTCCTTCCACATTTATCTTCAGATACAAAAAAGCAGTAAGTGCTGAGTGAAATGGTTGTAATAGTCTCAGATCTGTCCCTAGTGGGCCTGAGTGTACAGTTAAGGCCACGTACACTTCCAAGTTCATGCTCATTATTTCAGGACTGAGCATACAACTGTGATCACTGCAGAGAATAGTGTCTTGGGTTAAATTTGCTGTCAAGGCTGTTGTATATGGTTGTTGTTTAGTCTGGAGAGTAGGATACTCAGGGGTCACCTCATTGCTCTCTACAACTCCCTGAAAGGAGGTTGTGGCCAGGTGGGGGTAAGGCTCTTCTCCCAGGCAACCAATGACAGGACAAGAGGACACTCAAATGGTGTGTCAAGGAGGGTTAGGCTGGACATTAGGAAGAATTTCTTCACAGAAGGAGTGATTAGACACTGGAATGTGCTGCCCAGGAGGGTGGTGGATTCACTGTTCCTGGAGATGTTTAAGAGAAGACTGGATGTGATGCTTGGTGCCATGGTCTGGTTGACAAGGTGGTGTTGGGTCACAGGATACTTGAACTCATTTCCAGCCTAATTGTTTCTGTTATTCTGTGATTCTGTTAAAAACTAGGGCTACTTAGCAGCCCTTCTGGAACTCAGAATATGCAATGTAGACAGGCAAAATAATTTTATACCGTGTGTGTGTGTATATATATATATATATACACACACACAGAGTGATTCAAGTATGCTGGTTAATATCCCTTGTGGATATAAAAATGAAAAGTATAAAAGAAATGGATGCTGGTTTGACAGTTTGTACGTGCTTTATTCCTATGGTTTCTGCACAGCTTTCTGGGCCAGTGGCCTCAGTCAGATACACTGGCACACAGCTTTCTTTACAAGCCCTCTGCCTGCAGTGGAACATCTAATGAAGCCCACACTCTTCTCCTGACACCTATTATGTCGTTGCAACTATCAGCAACAGTGACCAAGATAACAAAACAAAGGAAACCTGCACCAGCTTTAAGTGAAACCAGCTGTACAAATATTTGTATTTTCTTTCCACTGCAGTTAATGAAATGTGGATTACATGAGTGGGTGCAGTGTTGAATTATTCCCCAGAGCATGAGAACTCAGTATCAAACATAATTTTCATGTCTAGTGCATTCTTTCCAAACCTAGGTAATCACGCACAATTTTAGACATCTGAACATTCAGGTGTAAGTGCCTGAATGGTATAGAAAACTCTGATTTTAATGAGTAGAGAGGTGGGTTGTTACTTTTTAAGTGTTTTATCTAGGAAAGTGGTGTCATATGAGTTTAATCACAGCACAGTCTGAGCCAGAGATGGGTCTGAAAGGTCCTTCTCAAGGTCAATTTAGCTCTGCCTACAGTATTCATGTTAAACTGAAGAACTGCATGCAGTCTCTGGAAGAATATGGACACAGATTTGATTACAATTTTTATCAAATTTCTGACTGAGTAGAAGAGAGACTGTCAAACTACCCATGTTTATAAAGGGAAAATAAACCAAAAATATATGGCATAATAATGAGCTAATGATTCAATTAAAAGCAGATCCTAGGTGGTCTCTGGCTATCAGGCAGTGCTAGAATTCAAGTGATCACCCCTCTGTCTATGTCTCCTGCATGGCTCTGGAAAACATCAGCCTCTGGGCATTCTATTTGTGTGCTTATAAAATGGGAATGACACGCTTTCCTATGTCATGCTTCCGAAAGACCTTAGGATTACAGGAAATACTAAAATGCAAATGAAAATAAGTAAAATGCTTTGAAAACACAAGGGTGGTATAGCAGGAATGCTCAGTGGTGGAACAGACATTTCTATTTCAAATGTGGTTACTGATAGCACGTTGTAAGTGGGCTATTGATAACTTTTTGGTCTTACAAGTTTATGTGACAGCTGTATTTTGTTTTGATACATTTTTAAGCAGGTTGCTATTTCATTTAGGAAGACTAGAACAATACACTGAAAAATGCCATCTGTTACAAACTGCATAACTATTTTCCATGCCAAAGGAAGTAGAACTTTGATCTTTTCTTCTTGATCTAATCTAAAATTCTAAGAAAGCAATACATCTTTGTATTTTCCACATCTGAGTTCAAAAACAGCCCTTGCATTTTTTTCTCAGGTGGGCTTGACTGTAGGTAGCTAGCTCCTATGAATTTTATTTTTCCATGTAGGAGATGAATAAAATAGTAGAAGTTCTCTGCATAAAACAACTCTTGCTCACACTAGTAATACTTGCATAGTTAAAATCAGTGCCTTCCTTGTGGCTTCCATCAGTTATCCTTGGGAACTGCCTGCAGGTCATAATTTCATCCCTATCTTTTACAAAAAGGAATAAGATCCATAACAGTGTACTACAAAACTGGGTGGCCTGAGTGAGCAGGTAGTTAATTTACTCAAGATGTGCTGATTCTCTGATGCTGCTGCATGAGGAAAATCAATCTGCTTTGGTTTGGGTTTTTTTGTTACATATGCTGTATGAGGCCACGACCTTCAAGGAGAGATGGCATTTTCCTAGTCCAGGCTCCTCCGCATGTTACTGTTATATGCCCAAATGGTCACTAACCTAGAACTTGTTTTGCTACACAAAATAGGTCAAAACATGACAAATCCTCCTGAGACCAGCTCCAGCTCCACGTACTTTCCTTTGGACAAACACAGCTCTTCAGACTTGGATGTCAGGGTGGGGAGGGAGGGCAGGCAGGAGGAAAGAGCCACCACCCGCTCATTGGCAGGTCCTGTGCAGGCTGGGGCGGTGGCTGCACCCTCCCCTGACCTCCCACAGCACAGCTGGGCCAGGTCCAAACAGCCCTGGGAGGTATTTCTGTCATTAATCAATATAAGAGTATTCTCCCTGCAGGGCTCCAGCGGGAAATGCTGCATTATCGGCTTGTAACTCTTCTGGTTCCCTCACTGGTACATTTTTGAGTTTACAGTTGCTTTTGCAAAAGATTGTTGCAGTGATCCCTACAGGAAGATACAATAAAATGGCTAATTTTTTGTGCCCTTCTCTTGCTTCATTTTAGGGTGAAGGATTTACCAACAGCAGCATCTGAAAAGGACTTAAATATTGCAGCTTGCTTGACCTCAAGCTGCAATTTTGACTTATTTTATCTGTCCTATTTCCATGACATTTAACCAGTAAACATGACATTTAATTGAAAAATTAAACACGAGCCTTTTTTTATCTTTCATTTTGCTTTTGCAGCTAAAAAAGCAAACAAAACCCCCACCAAACTAGAACCAAAAAGCTGGTCATGTGGCGAGAACAAAATAGAGGGGAACAATGCCAAAGCTTAACAAGGATTTTTAAAACAGTCACTTCAGTGTTTTGCTGAATTGCTGTGTCATTTGTAATAACTTTTGCATCCTCAAATTCTTGGAATGGAGCTCCCTTAAAATATGCCACCAATTAAAGAAATACATGCAGACATTCTAGGGAGAGAAAACTAAGAGCATTTTAATGGAAAATATGTAAATAGGGGAACTTTTCTAAACACAGTTCATTCTCAGTGCATATGCAGAGGGAAAGCTGATGCTGGTGCGTGGCAGCACAACTTCATAAAATGCAGAGCTGGAGCTGAGTCGTGTGTTTTGGCTATGCTCAGTGCTCCCACCAAGTATTAGGGAGTTTAGGGTATATGCTGAATGCAGAACTGAATGGCAAATGTGAATTAGTATTTTCATACTGAGCTGTCTCCCTAAGCTGGAGAAGGTGTTTCTAGTGAGAAACATGCTCTGTGAAGTTTGGCATTGTTTTTTTCAGTGGAAAAGAAGGATCCCCCAGCTGAAGAGGAGTCTCATACATCCAGATTCCCCTTTGTTTCCACAGAAATCTGGCATCCATATGGCCTCATTACTGTGACTTCTCCTTCCTGCAATTGTTTTTCCATGGATTCCTGTGCAAGGCAGGACAGAAACCCAGCCAGCCTGCTGGTTTTTTCCCCTACACAATTATCCTAGCAGGGCAGTGGCCCTGCTGACCACCAGACTGTTCCTCCTCCAGCCTGAAAGGAGATCCTGGCAGGGAGATTTCAAGGAGGTGGGCATGCAGGTGCAGCCTGGCCACCCCTCTAGCTGCAGTCAGTTCTCAGCAAAAAATCCCATCTCCTCCCAGACTCCACTGGAGAAAGCCCTGGATGCTGCCCACCCTAGTCACCCTCTCATGTCCCTGAGGAGCTCTGCTGGCCACCCTGGCTTTCCAGACAGCCACGCTGCTATTTAACTGAAGGTCATTACCAGCAGCAATTTCCAGCAGATTATTTTTTTAAAAAGTAGATTTAACTGCAGTGTTTCTTTTTTTAAGTCTTGTGTTCCTGATCTGCATTGGCTTGGGATTGGTTAAGTTTATCATCCTGCGCTGTGGTGACATATTTTCTGGTGAGAGATGGGAACAGAGTCACCTAAATCCCTGTAAAAGCTGTGGAGAACAGACCTGCTGTCTAAAGGCATCAGCCCAGAGACAGACAGTGGATTTTTCTTTACCTGTTGTACTGGGATGTGGGGCTGTGGTGTTTGCCTTAGGTTTGTGCAGTATTAAGGAAAGGTTCAGAGGTTTAAAGAGGCCTTAGCTTTACAATGCTGTTTAGTGTCAGGAAACGAGCCAGCAGGACAGACACTGCTTTACCCCTCAAACCCTTCTTGGTGATTTTTACTGTTGCTTTCACCCAGTCCCTGCAAGTCACTGCCAGTGGAAGATCCCCACCCGAGGTGAAATCAACAGAGCTCTGTTTGTCTTTCCTCCCTGTATTATGTCATCTTAAAATAGTAAATATTGAGTTCTCTGGAGGAAGAAGCTCCTTGCAACAGCGAGGCCTTGGTTCTCACACTCAGAGGTATGAGAAATGTTAAAAATTACCTTCCCCCAGGCATTGCTGATGCTCCCACCACACAGGATATTTTCTAGGTCTAGGTCTGAACTTGGAGGTGGGAGCCAATCATTAGCTAATGGGGTCTGGGAGATGGCAGTGTTTTGACATACAGTAATGGCTCCTAAATTACTTGCAGAACTGCAGAGAACATGTGTCTTTTAATTTACCCACTCTCTGGAATAATTTCCACATTCCTTCTGGGGTGGAAACATGCTGCAGCTCCTCCTCTTCTGGCCTGACAAGCCTGGACTGTAATTTGGGAGAACAATTAGCAGGGAGGTGGGGGTTTCCTTTCTGGGGGAATTGCCTGTGCATTAACCAGGCCTGCCAGCTTTTTACAATCAAGCACCGCTCTCTTATTTTAGGATTGTTTAGAAAAAACCCCAACAACCCAAGGAGCAGAGTTAGTGGCTGACAGAGGTAACGCCCAGCTGACGAATTCAGTGTGAAGCACTGGTGAAGTGCCCAAGCTGTGACTACCCCAGCCCAGCATTTGCTCTCCTGCCCTCCCTCAGTGATTTGTGGAGGCCTGTCTTTATTTTTTTTTTAATATGTGAAAGCCACGTCCCGTGTTTAGTTAAAGCTCACGGCGTGTTCTATCCAGAGCATTGCTTAAAAAGGGGAAAATATGCAAACTGCTGCTATCACTGGATGAACTCCCAGGAAGCTGAGTTTTTAAAAGCTGAATTTTTAGCCCATCCCTGAATGGGCCAGGTCAGTCCTGCAGAGAGAAGCAGGGCACGAGGAGACAGGGAGATGCACCCTGCCCTTCTGCTTCTGAGGACAGACGCTGTGGCAGTTTTTTAGGGGCATTTCTACTGCAAGTTTGCAAAATCAGCTCTTTCCTCAAGCTTGCCAAGAGTTTGGAAAAACATAAGGGTCCTTCAAGTTTACTTAAGCCCCAAAGCACACAGTAAAACAAACCTTTCCCCACATATGCTTTGAGTTAGTGAAATGTGGCTCTTTCCCTTCATTTTCAAAGAATAAAAGCCGGCAGTTTTCTCACGCGTGCTAAGAGTTAGCAAAACAAGGTCTCTTTCCTCACAGTCGCTAGGAGTTAGTAAAAGACAACTTTATCTCCAAGACTGCAAGAGATAAAGAGGGCTCTTTCCCAAAGTTTGCTGAAAGTTAGCAATGAAAAAACAGAAGGAAACAAAGTAAAAGAAGTGCTTTTCCCTACAGTTTGCAAGAGTAAAAAAGAAAGACAGCTCTTTTCCCAGATTTCCTAAGAGTTAGGAAAACATGGTTTCCCCACGTCCACAAAGAGGAGAAGCGGGCATTTCTCCTGACTTTGCTAAGAGTGAAAGAGGACACTTCCCTCAAGTTTAAGAGTTAGCAAAGGTCTACTCTTTACCCAAGTTTGCTAAGGTGAAGAGGTTTTTCTTCCACATTTGCCAAGTTAGCACAAGGACAGCTCTGGTTTCCGAGTTTGCAGAGAGCTCGTAGCCAGCGAGCAGCACGGGGCCGTTCCCTGGGTGGGGAGCGGGGCTGCGCGCAGGGCTCTCACCTGGAAGATGAGCACCTTGAAGCGGTCCCGGCGGAGCAGCTGGGCGTGGTGCTGCTCCAGGCGCCGCACCTGGTCGCACTGCCTGTCCAGGCGCTCCCGCACGGCGCGGGTGTGCGCGCACACCTTCCGCGACTTCTCCAGCAGCTTCTCCACCACCTCCCCCGTGGCGCCGTGGCTGCGGCACAGCTTCACCAGGTCTCCCTGGATGCTCCGCACCGCCCCTTCCAAGCCCCGCTGCCTCTGCTCCATCTGCCGCTGGTGGCTTTCCACCGCCTCCAGCATGGAGACCAGCTTCTCCAGCAGGGCCAGCACGGTCAGCGCGTTCACCTGCCCGCCCCCCGCCTCCGCGGCCGGCAGCGGGGGCACGGCGCTGCCTCCCGCCGCCTCGCCCATGGCTGCGCCGGCACGGCACGGCGCCGCCGGGGCCGCTATTAAGGGCTGCGCCTTCGCCCTCCCCCGGGGAGGTTTCGGGCAGAGCCCGGCCCCGGCCCGCCCCGGGCAGCGGGATGTGACCGCCCCGGGACTGCCGTGCCTGCCCCCGTCCCGCCTGGCGTCCCGGCGGGAGCGGGCGGCCGGGAAGGCTCGGCCCGCGCTCGCCGCCTCCTCGCAAGCATCAGTAGATGGCAGGAGATACCGCGGAATGCAGCCCCTCGGAAGGGCACGGCCAGAGCGGGAGAAGGAGAGCGCGGTGCTGGTGATGCGCCGGGAGAGGGATTGCGGCCGTCGGCCGGAGTTCGAGCCTGCCGTCGAGTCTGAAGGCTTTAAACTAATAAGCATAATTAAAAGTGTTTAAATTATTGGTGTAGTCAATATCACAATTATGACAATAATCGTATATCGACGTGCTTTTAAGATGTAAATTACTTATTTAATAAATACATCAATTATTACATTAATCACAAATTAATGTGCTCTGACAACATAAAAAATGTTATTGACATATTTATTCTTATATCAGCATCCTGATGATAATTTTTAATAATTGTCATAATGATTAACAAACTTATGAAACTCGTGGTGAAACAAATCTCCCATAATTCCTTCCACTCCATGCAACACCTCACTGGGTTTTACAATATTATAATAATAATGTAAATATGTTTATCTCCTATTTTTTATTATTGTTATTATTAAAGGGCTTTGAAAAATAATTTAGGCAATGATTATTCTATTCTATTCTGTTCTATTCTATGCTATCCTATGCTATCCTATGCTATTCTAGGGTTTGTTAGTAAAAAATCCCAAACAAACAAGCGTGGTGTTGCATGGGGTGCTTACTGGGTGGAGGGAGTGCCAGGAGCTTGGATTCCCTGCTTGGGATGTGCAGGTTAGCTGAACACTCTGGTTGTCCTGCCTGGATTCTCCAGTATTTCCTTAGTAGGAAAGAATCATAAGGCTCAATGTGGCTGTTTTGGGGGAATAGCAGTAAACTGGGTGTGGTGGCAGAGGTGCTCAGGCACCAAAAGGAGCTATTTGGCATGAAGAAATACCAAGCTGTTTATTTAGAATCACTGTTCCCAGGACAGACCCAAAGCTGTTATCACCAGCGAAAATGTTGTGAAATTCCATGGACTTGGGTGGCTCATCCTTCACTGATGTTCTCAAGCAGCCACTGTCTGTCTTCTTTCCTTTATATTTGCTTGGAAACAGGACTTCTTGCTGCAACACAGATGTTTCCAGTGCTTGGATATATAGAATTCTAATACTTGGGTAGCCGAAATATAACATTTTCTAATATCTGGCCACATATACTTCATGATTTCCCTACATCCTGCAGATTAAAAACATCTATTTGGAGTCCAAATGACCACAATTCCTGCCCTTTCCTTTGTACACAGAAAAAAAAAACCCAAAAAAAAAAAAGAAGAAGCATTTTACCATGAAAAGGGATAAACTTTTCAATGTGCTGTGCTTGAGCCCCTGAATGTTCTGCAATGTTACCTGGTTTTGGTCCTTGCTTTTTTTTTTTTTTTTTCTTTTCTTTTTCTTTTCTTTCCCCTCAGGCTGCAACTTCTATTCTTTAAGTTGTGGGAGCTTGAAAAATGCATTTGTGAGTGAGTTCCCTTCGGAAAAAAAAATCACCAAGTCTGCCAGAGCTGTCCACAGGGGAAACTATGCTGAGACTGTAAAATATGCAGGCTGAGAGGGGAGTGGACATATTTTAAAGGCACAACCTAAACAAAACCCTTCTGTTTCCACGAGCTCCCCCTGGCAGCACTACCTGATACGCCTTTCCCTAGGAAGGATGTGTCTGTGTCTCCAGAGGGCTGCCAGTGTCAGCCCCCCCTCAGCACAGGATCCTGCCCATCTCTCTTCTCTCTCCCTCCCTTCATTTTGGCTGGGACCTGGAGACAAGGCAAAGAGGAGGAGTTTTTGCAGAGAGCAGTCGCTTACCTTGCTCTGGCAGGGAACAGCCTGTGTCTGTGCCCAGCTACATATCTTTCCTGTGGCAAAATATCTTTTTAATTTTCCAAATTAATTTTTTCTTCAGTTTTGCTGGGCTGTGTTGAGGCCCTGGCCTGGCTGTGGTCCCAGCTGCTGGCCAAGCTGGCTTCCCAGCCCGTCTCTGGAGCCTGTCTCCTCCAGCCTTTTTGCATCAACCTTCTGCTGCACCTGGCACAGACGCATGATGGAGGAGAGAGCTACCCTGTCGATGGAATCTAAAGAAACACTCTCCTGACTCCTGCTGTGAGCCTTCTGCAAAGGCTCTGCAAGTTTTTGAGTGTTTAAAACTCCCAGCCCTGTGTGCATCCTGCAGAAAGGTTGTGACACCCCACGGGAACCAGCACGAAACACCAAGTTTGTTTTCTTGCTCAGTCCTCTGACCCAGCAAAGCCAAGCCAGGGACAGCAGTGCTGGTGGAGCTACAAGGGCCATGGACACCAGTGGCAGAGCATTCCTCAGGGAATGGGAAGAGGTGCTGTGTTGTCCCTATGTACCCTTCCCAGAATTGCTCCTTGGGCCATCAGCCCTGAGTCAACGCTGTGGGGAAGGGAGGGGTGATGAGGAGAAAAGATGGCCCCAAACTGGTACCTCTCCCATTCTGCTGCTAAATTCCAGCTGTGGGTTTTGACACCAGCTGTCAGCTCTGATTACCTGTCACTTTTGTAACAACACTGTCAGGCTGCTGGGCTGCCAGTGCTTGGAAAAATTGGAGAATTTTAATGCAGGTTTGGGGTTTTTAATTTTATCGATTAATTTGGCAGAGTAGTGGAGGAGGTTTTTTGCCAAGTTTCAATACAGATTTTACTGGTGAGAAACTTTCTAGAGGAAAACATTTTACATTTATTTAGAAAGAAGAAGCATTAAAGAGATTAAATTTATCAGGGTCATCCGATGTAAGTCAAGAGTTCTTTTCATGTAAAATCAATATGCGTGAATTATACGGGCAAAAATTGGAGGTTAACTCACTCATTACTCACGTGGTGCTCAGGATAATAAATGTTTGATGCTGGAGCATTACTGATAATTTATTAGGCATGGAGTAATAGGTAAAACAAAATGACAGGAAAGGATGGAGAAGGGAATTAATAGGGGAGTGAAGAACGGCAGGGACCATACGGGTCATCGTCATCTTATTGAATTTCATGTCCAAGCTATCAGTGACTTTAAAGGGATGGTGTGAGGCCATCTGACTGCTAAGGTGAAGGGCTGGCTAATGGGAAGAGCTGTGGAAGGTGTGGGAGGAGAGCCCAGCACAGGAGGGCTGGTACCTTGAGGGGCTGATATCTGCTCCGCTTGGACAGGGGAGAAAAGGGGATACGGATGTCACATGTGTTGGGAAGAAGTGATGCTGCATCTCATGCACCAGAGTCAGCAGTGCCTGCACCCAGCAAGGGCTGAAGGCACAAAATCTGGTAGCCTGTTGCTGAAGGGCTTCTCTGAGGGCTGGGCCACAGTGCCATTTCCCTCCTGTCAGCCTGCTCCATCTGTCACAGGGGTGCTTGTCACGGCCTTGGCCCCTTTTGCCACTCAGCCAGGGTTGTTTGACACTGCTCAGAAGCTGCTGGGGCAATGGAGGCTGGACTGGCTGGTTTCTTAAACGTGTGATGACTGAGTGAGGTTTATGTTGCAGTGAGACTAACCATGCTGATGGGACTTACTCCAGTGGAAGGCATTTCCCCTCTCAGCACAGGTTGCTTCTTCCAGGGACACAGCCCAGAGAAGTTAGTCCATGAACCTCTAATGTAGCCTTTTGATGTTTTTTTTAAAGAAAGCAGTAAGTCTGTGTTGGGTCAGTCTCACTGGAAGCACCCTGTTGGTTGTGCTCTGAAAGCATTAGAGAAGAAACCTAATGGGTTAGAGAAGCAGACTGATTTCCTGCATTGTCTTTGGCACCGAGCAGCCAGTCTGGACCAGTACAACTCACCAAGCCTGCTGATGGATGCCCGTAACTGCAGTGCATTGTGGACCAGCTCTCCTCTAGCAGTAGTTACTAGCCCTTACATTTTAGGAAGGTATCAGTATCTCGGATGTGATTTGTGGTAGTGTTTTGTGTAGATGAGCAAGCACTTGAGCTGGGGAGGGGAAACCTCTTACTGCTCCACAGCTCCCGAGGCGAGGGATTCAGCCCAGGAGGCTGCACACAGCCAGGCAGGCCCACAGAATATTTAGCATGAGGGGAGGAAGGGGAAACCCATCACCCATGCACAAGGTGGATTGGGATCTGGGCAGCGTGTGGGCCCTGGGGCTTCTGCTGGAAGGGAGGGAGGTTGATGGAATGGGGGCTGTAGAAGGAGGATGCAGCAGCATCCTCGGCGCACTGGCAGTGTGAGCCTTTGAGAAGCAGAGAGAGACTGCTGTGGGCGAGGCAGTGGCTGAAAGTGTCTCCGGGAGGACACCACCCCTCCTGCAGCACCCTCCATGGGGTGTGCAGGGGAGCAGGGCCCTCCCTGCAAGAGCTCTGTTTATCCCATGGCCACCCAGCCTGCTCCCCACAGGAGGGAACCCCAGTGCCTGGCTCCCAGCTGGTGCCTCTGTGCTCAAAAGAGTAACTGTGTTTGGAGAGCCCATTCGTGAGAATGGGGAATTTGGAGAGTTGCTGTTAGGAGAAATTTTAATATTTGGGGAAAGAGAGAGATGTGGCTGTCTGACAGGAAATGTATCAGCATAGAAGAACATGAAACTGCAATTTTACTCTCTTGTGCAAATGGTATCCAGCAGAACTTAATATGCAATGAAGAAATCCACTTCCACTTTATCGGCCAGACTAAATCATGTTGTGCACAGGAGACTTCCTTTTGCTGTGTGCCAAATAGTAATGATTCTGTGCAGACTTGCAGACAAGGGAAAAAAATAAGCCACATAAAAATACCATATGTGCCAAGCATTTTCTGTGTATTTCCTCAGACATTCGAGGAGCACAATAATAAACTACGTGCTTTTTTATTTTTTTCCCCCTTTGAAAAGCAAATTAAGTTTTGTGAAGGGGGAAAAATAGTTTCCTTAGCTTCAGATGAGAGAGAATATTTCAGCTGCTCAGTTGGACTTTTCTGCAGCTCGGACAAAAGCGAGGTCAGGACACCAGCAGTTACAAATTGAGCAGCATATGGCCGGTCAGCCCGGGCCTGCCAGTGCATTGTATTCCTCCAGCGGGTATGTGGGGCACAGAGCAGGAGGAGCAGCTCCATTAAAAAATGAGACAGAGGTGATATTAAAAGGATGTGAAAAATGGCAGGATCTGCAGGTTGGGCCATGATTACCTACAGGGAACAAGCCCTGCCTTTGGAGCAGAGGACCAGCTTCGTCCTCGACACCTGCTCCCGCAGCCAAGCCTTTGTGGTGGCTGTGAGGATCTGCAAGGTCACAGGGACCGGGCAGCCAGAGCTTCAGGGAAGGGGTTTTGTTGTTCCTGGTAAAAGCCCTTTCCAAATGGAGGGTGGGCTTTTAGGAGGTGTCATTGAAATGCTCACCAATGTTTTAACTTCCTTCAAAAGTCCTGCGTTCTTTAGAAGAAAATGCTGTTTGTTTTTTCCAGCTTCAGATCAGAAGCTATATATGGAAACAGAGCTACTTTTCCCTTTCACTTTTGGATATTTCTGGAAAAAGGGGATGTAGTTTTCAGTGAAAGGCAGGATAACCTGTCTGCTTTTTCGTTCCCTGTTCAATAAAAGAGAGTAAAAATTAGAAAGCTTTAAATAACCTAAAGCTGAATACACATGGGTGCTTTCTTCTAGGATAATTTTTATTACAGCATGTTCTCAATAATTTATTGTCTTCTGAAATTTCTTGAGGAACATTTAAGAAATCAACCCTCTTGGAAAGGACAAGAATGGGCTGCTCCTGTGAAGACTGACAGAGTCTTCTTGTGTTGTTGTGGAGATTACTTGAGGTGATGCCTCTTCATAACAGAGGGGAGATTTTCTAGCAGTAAATAAGGGATTATGATGAGTATTGTACTTAAAAGGAATTGTGCCTTTACTCCGAATTTTTGTTATTGCTACAAAGCTGAAAGGAGAGATTTTCCTGCTTTGTAATCAGGTTGTTTGGAATAGGATGATAATGAAATAACATTTAATGGAAGCAAGTAGGGCATTAATTATGTGAATAGCAGGTGAATTGAGATCTGTTTTCTGCAGATAATTGAGGAGACTTGAGTCACTTTTGGCCTGCAGACACACCATCATTCATATCCTTTGAATCTTTTATTTGAGATGAGCTATAATAGACTCAGAATTTAGAGAGTGTCTTTCCTTCATTGCTGAGGCATCTGTCATGTTGTACCATGCGACTTCGTGCTGTTTTGATGACATGGCAGAAGATAACAGTGCAATGCAAAGCCAAGCGTGATAAATATGACATGGCATGTCCAAAACAATACTTGCTTTTAGTAGATCAGTTATCCTTTAAAAGCTAGTATTTAGGTTTGTCCTTAGATAATTCAATAGCTCCCATCTCTGGTAGGAATGATGTCAACCTGAGTTACTGTTTGTGATGAGCAGCGCTGATGGGACATGATGGCATGAAAAGGATGAAAGAGCAGCAGAGCTCATTGCTGAGTACCTGGTCAGGGCCAGGTTCATGGGGCTGGGCATGAGAGCAGTGTGAGAAACAGTCAAACAGGATCTGTCACAGGCCAGCTGGCCTCTGTGACAGCCTCTGCCCACCACAGCACTTTGGTTTTTAATTTATCATTTTACAGACATCACCAATAGTGTGCCTGCATTAAGTCAGTGAAAGAAGAAGGAGAGAAAAAGCAAACCCCCAAAAAGGTGGAAAATTGAGTGAACTGGTTAAATGAGGAACCGAAATCAAATTATTAAAACCCAAACCTGGATGTAAATCTTGCCGAGTTTGTCATGCAAAATGCATCGGTGTGACCTCACAGGGCTCCAGGGAGAAGCCAGCCCTGGGAGAGACAGAGTCAGGGAGCCTCCAAAGGTGGGGTGCATCCTGTGTGTCCAGAGTTACTTCCCCTTCACAGAGGAACATTTTGAAAAATGTTTATTCTTATATGTGAAAGTCAGAAATCTAGACTGGAAGAATCTGGAGTATTTGACAGTGTTTTCTCTCTTGTTCTCCCTCTCTCTCACCTTTACTTTCCCCTTGCTGGCTTTTTTATGCCCTACGACTACTGCTGTCTTTTCTTGATAGTAATTATTTTCGGTGATTCAAAACACTTATTAACTTAGTTATAAAAAAATTGCATATTTTTCAGAGCCCCTGTTGAGGTTAGAAGAAAAAAAAGAAGGTTAAATCAGGTACTGAGCATCCATGGTGCACAGTATTAATAGCTTATTTATTACTTCACAGGCATTTAGCATTTTTATTCAGAAGTATTGAATAAGCAGAAAGTAATCTACATAGGACACGGCTAAAATGTCAGGCTGCAAATTAGTTTGTTTACGCAGCAAGCACTGAGGGTTTCAGGCCTGCTCTCTTGCGTGCTGTCGTGCTCTGGGTTACAGGCGGTGAACCTGCGTTCAAATCACAGCCATGAGCGGGCTGAACTCGATTTTTAACCCCAGCACAGTTCACCAGGAGTTATTTACATGTGCTGGTTGCACGACTGAACCCCTGGTGCTGCTCAGGGTTTCATATGAGCTCTTGCTGGTGCCCTGCAGCAGCCTGTAACCCACCCCAAAGCTGTGAACCTCCCTCCTCCTCTGCCATCTGAGAGAATCTCCCATTGCCTGCACCAAGAGGCTGCCACAGCCCTCAAATGGGTGTATGTATATCCTGGTTTTATTTTAGCTCATGGACCTTTGACTGCTAAAGCCTGACTCTGTGCTCCACAGGCTCTAGGCTGTCTTGCCAGGCTTTCTGGAGATTTCTCAGACGATTCAGGGTTGCAGCCACATAAAGGTTTTTCTCCTGCTGTGAGAGGATGGTGAAGGGTTAGGGGTTGCCCTGGGTGCACTCTGCTGCTCCTGATCCTTTGCCAAATCGATTTTTTTTTTTTTTCAGTGTTGAATGTGTTGGAGCAAACTCGTGGAAGAGTGTTCTGTTCTCTGGGTGACAAGGAAGCTGGTTGGGTAGCCAATCTTCCAGGCTGGCCTCCTGCTGTGCATCAAATCAGCCCTGAGATCTCTTTTTAGGCTGCCAAGGCAAAGATCAGTTATTCTCTGCCATGAGGGGTACCCTGAGGAGCAGCCCAGTGCCCTACAAACCGGCCTGGACCTGCAGAGCTTTTCCTGTCTGCCACCAAGGAGCTATCAAAAAGTGATGGCCTGGTCACTAGTATGCAACTGACATGATGTGAAGCCATGACCCAGATGTGTAAGACTCTATCCCATAATTAGTCCTCCAAACCAAGCAGCTGCTGGGCCATTGCTTTTCAACTGGCTCTCACCCTGATCTCATACTCACATGGTGCTGCTTGAATCATTTCACTAAAAATTCCCCGAAGTGATGGACGAATCTGTGGCACCTGTACCTGTCCCTGTCTGCACAACCTGTACCTGTCCCTGTCTGCACAATGCCAGCTGCAGGCACGTCCCCAGGTCCCACAGCTTCCCCTGTGAGAGGAGATTCATCTCTTCTGCTCTTCATTGCTTAGGAAGGGAGAACAGAGGGAGCTCGGGGATTTAGGGCACAGGAGGAGTCCATGGGGATCTCACATACCTGAGAGATTTCCTCAGTACAGGATTTTGATTTTTGGTAGTGCAGACCTATCCTAAAGGGACCTCATCTCTCTCAAAAAAAAAAAAAAAAACCAAAACCAAACAAACAAACAAAAAAAAAACCCACCACAAAAACTACCTCAAAACAAACGCCAAAGTATTTTTCCCTCTGAATCTTCTGACAGCATTACAGATTGCTGACAGGAGGGTCGAGAAAAATCAATCTTCATTTGGGAAGGGCTTTTTCTCCTAGTATGCTTTCTCCACAGAATCTCCCTTTCCAGATTCTTCATTGCTTGCCAGGAGCAGGAGCCACAAATCCAATACTGAATGGGACCAAGGAAAGCATAGCAAAGGAAAGTTGTAATTGAAGAAATCGAGCAGCATGTTTTTAGTTTTGTTTTTGTTTTTTTTTTCTTAGATAAACTCCCTTTCATAAAACCTATATGCCCTCAAAAAGAAAAGCTTATTTTTTTTCCATTGGCATTTTGCTTTAGTAAAGTTCGTCCTAAGAAGTACAGAAGAACAAAACAAGCCTGATTCCTCACTGCTAAACATATTTGCCCAACCTCAGAACTTCACTAATAACTCTGTTTCTTAGCACTAGACATCATAGCAACTATTCTGCAGTGTACAGTGCTGCAGTGGGTTTGTTTGTTTGTTTCTGAGTGATTTCCAGGCATCTGAGGATACCACACTGGGTTTAAGGCAAGCAAGATGCTTTTAACCTTCATGCACAGATAGGAAAAAGCTGGCTGCTGTAAATGAGCTACATGTAAATGCAAGGACTAATATGAATGGAAATCCTGGCTTCTTTAGCTGACTTGGGTTGAAAAATACTATTTAAGGGACTCTGAAAAATATCTTGTCCTCGTGGACAACACCCAGCTGAATGGGAGGTGCAAGGGAAAAAAAGGCAGGCTAATTTCTGCATTAAAACAAGCACTCTTTCCATCCTCTCTGTTCCTCTTTTTAATGCTGATAAATATTTTCCCCGTTTATGATCACATCAGTCGAGGGCTTTGTGTAGTGCGACAATAATTCAAGGAAGCAAGCAGCATTCTTAAAAGCTGTGTATTTTCCCAGATTCAACATTCTTGTGCCAGACAGCAGGTCTGCACCTTCTGCTGCTCTAATGAGCTTTGAGAGGACCAGGCACACAGAACTGTGTTGCTCTCCACCTGAATCCTCTCTACGTCATTTGCCAGACTCGCATTTGTGAGAGTCCAGTGTCCGTGAGAGCTCTCCACCTTGAGATGTAAGAGTGTGGGTGTTAATAAAAATGAAGTGGTTTAAAAATAAAAAAGGGAAAAAAACCCTCAAACCTGCTTCTGGCCAAGTTGCACTCAAGGTATGTGCCATAGGGATGATGCAGGAGGTTTGCAGTGAGTTGTTGGATGATTTGAGAACTGCAGATCTTGACTTTAAAAAAAAAAAATAAATTCTCTGCTTTATACCTTTGGCAAATATTATCACATCTTCTCCTGTTACTAAACATGGTAATATTTAAAGAACTAAGAGCTGATGGTAGGAGCATATGAAATAGAAGGTTGTGGGAGGTTAGAGAAGTCTCTTGTAGTCCAACTTCCCAGACAATTTTCCTCTCACAAAGACTTGGTTGCCTTTCGAATAGCCCCGCTCAGGATGCATTTGCTGATCGCTATCTCTCGGGCTCACACCCTCTAAGGGACTCTTCCTGCCGTGTCTCGGTGCTCCGGGCCTGCCAGGCTCCGGTGGCTGTCCCAGCTCCATCTCTGCCCCTCTCCTGACAGCAGCCGCTTCCCCTCCTCTCCTGCTGCTTTTAAAGGACAGCCGAAGTATTTCAAGGGCTGAAATCCCCATCTTGCTCTCAACTGGCTGATTTCCTCTGCCTTGCCACTCGTAATTAATTAGGAAAAGGTTATTCCTGCGCCTTCCAGTACTTACTCTCCAATATTATTTAGAGCATGGTTATTTTCCCTTTCCCCCTCTTTCCTCTGTCTCTCCTGTAAGACTGGCTTTTTAGGATTAGTCCATTTCTGATCTTGACATTTTTGTCTATTGCCTTGCACATCTCTATTTAACAGCATATTACCAGTGTCACTTCATGTGAAATCCATGTAATTATTTTTTAGGTTTGAAAGGGTTTTTTTGCTTTTAAAGGGCAAACAATACTTTTCAGCAGTCTTTCCAGGTGCATTAAGACACGTGGGGATTTTCAAACACAGTGGGAGGAAAAGTTTCACCATCAGCAGGGTCTAGAAGTGCTAGCTGGTGTCCCTTGACACTTTCTTTATGGAAGATGATGGTAGTCTGCAGAGGCTTTTCAGCAGCTAATTTTAAAAGCATCTTAAATAAATCTCTCCTTTAGTTACAAAGAGTGAATACCAGGTAGGGACAAAATATCTACAATCTATTGTGTATGCCCTTCTAGAAAAATTCAAGGTAAGAAAACTAAATCTAAGAAAATGTCAAGGCCTTTTTCAAAATATTTATTTCTGGATTCAGGGTTTTCTTTCCTCATTAAAAGTATTAACCAAATTCAGCATGATGTCACCAGTTGACCAGATCAGTCTTAGGTGTCACCAAAGGCTATTTGGTGTCCCCAAATTCTGCGGGATATGGTCCAGGTGCAAAATCAGGGGCAGTGATGTGTTCTTCTTTTGCAAATCCTTGCCCTGCAGAGCCAGTATTGATAATTTTCTTTGTTCCAGGAGCACTGTGGAGCAGTGTGGTGCAGTCAGTAAGTGGTGCTCAGTTAGGGGCTAGACACCAAACCCTGGCTGATGGCCAGAGCATCATTGCAGTCCCAAAAGATCTTCTGACATATTTGCTCTTCATGAGCTGCTGCCTTTCTGCCACTCCCTTCAGAGAATGACTGCAGAAGTGCCACAGACACAGGGATAATCCACATTTGAGACTCTTCTGGTGGGGCCAGAGGTTTCACACAGGTTTTCACACAGTCTGGTGAAGGGTAGTGCTGTGTAACACTGTTGGCTTTGCTGCTTCACCATGCTATGATTGACATATTTTGTCACCAGGATATGTCAATATGCCCCAGGAAAAAAATTCATCTAGAAACATTAAACATGCATAGAGCAACCAAAGGTATGTGGTTTGACCTGCCATCATATGTGGATGTGTGAGGCAGGTCAAACCAGTAAGAGGACACATCTAGGACACATCTAGCACTTGTGGGGGCTTTGGGGGTTCCAGCAACTCACAGGGAGGTGATGCTGTTTCCAGTGATGGGTGTGAATCTGAAGATGTAGAAGCTTGTAACGCAGAGTACCTGTGTAATATGTGATATACAAATACACTCAGCTTCCTTTAGACCAACATTTAATAATCTGCTGTGTGGAGCACACAACTCTCCCCCAACCCTCCAGTCCCTGGAGCTCACAGGGGTGAGATAAGGACATGGTCAAGAGGTTCCTTCATTCTCTATCTATTTTTGATAGGAGAGGGTGGGAAGTACTTCAGCTGTGCTACTGAACTCCTGGGTTTGAGCTTAGTGTTCCTTAGTATTCTGGTTTTCTTCTTACTTTTTTCAAATATTAACTATGGCAACATCAATATACACCAATTTTAACACCAAGTAAACACATACCATTTGTGAAGACCTGGGAGAAAGAGAGGGAAGATGAGGTTCCCCCTTGCTTTTGCTGCATGAAGCAGGGTGGGCCATCCAGTGCAGCATTTGTGCACCCCAAAATCCCCAGGCTGCCCTTCCCCAGCATTGATCCATTGGCATTGATGGAAGAGGGCCTGCAGGTGACTGCTAGAAGGCAGCAGCAGCTCGTGTTGATCAGGGCAGCCCTGCTGAGGGACACAGCGTGCTGAGGGACACAACCTTCCTCTGCTATTGACTGAAACCAGGGCTGGCTGGACCTTTGGTGTGCCCTGGTGAGAGGGGCCCTGTGTTCCTTGTGTAGCCTCTGGCACAGCAGCTGTGACTGCCTCAGCAGGTGACGTGTGTTGGGGTTGAAGAAATTCGGCTCCCTGGGGGAGAAATGACATTGATCTCTTGTAGCCAGTCTTTCAAGTGGCACTTGCTAGAGCAAATATATTTAAAAAATAGTAATTTTGAAACAACAGCACTGTAGATACTGTAGTATTCTCCTCCAAGGAGTGTTTTTCTCCCAGCTTTGAGGAGAGCAGGGCCAGCCCACGAGGCTGTCCTACAGGCATGACTCCAACCCCTCTGTGCAGCAAGTCCACAATGTCACTCACCCTCTTCTGAAATTACTTTTTCACTTCTAAGCATGGGATTGCTTTTTGACCTTCAGGCTTCCACCTCCAGCACAAGACTTGTCAGCTTCTGGGACATGGGCTGTAGACAACTCCAAGCTGAAAGGCTGCCCAACTTGTCTTTTGATCTCGTGCCAGGCTGTCCTTCGGGTTAGGGCTGGGCTCCAGCAGCTGCAGCACAGGCAAACCAAGGGATAGCTGAGGCTCGCAGAGACCATAGATCTCTTCTTGGTGAGCAGAGTGGTGAGAGCGGTCCTACAGAAGCCTGAAAGGCAAGGGGACAAAACTAATCTCCAGAGGACATAGTTTATTAATGTTATTTCCAACCAGCTTCATTGTTTTCTCAGCCTCTTCATGCTGCCTGTGACTTCAGTGCTGTGCGCTTGTGGGCTCAGGCAGAATTGCCCAGGAAGCATTAGCAGAGGGGGGTGTGAAATAAAGGCAAAAAGAGGAGATCAGAGGCCCCCAGCCTTTGGTGGTGGAAAGGACAGGGTCCGTGTGTGTGAGTTGTGGAGAAGCTCTGCAGAGAAGCACAGAGCACGCCTGCCCTCGCCCTCCTGACCATCCCTCTGCGGGGGTTTCCTCTGCAGCAGCCCTTGCGGGGAACGCCAGCGCTGTTTTTAACATCGGGGGGATCTCTGTCGCTGTGACAGTCCCGCATGGGCCCGGCTCCTCCAAATTGCTGGGGCAGGCTGGCTCCCCGCCGGCCCCGCCAGCTCCATCAGCCTACCTGGGGCTCCCGGCAGGGCTCGGCTGCGCGGAGCAGCTGCTGCAGACGGGGCACCCTCGGCAGCAGCCGCTGCTCTTAATGAGTTTGTTGCTGTTTCATTAGTGAGTGAATGGTTGGGATTTCATTTTCCCCCTGCACTGGTTTTCCAGACCCCTTCTTGAGAAAGCAGACCGAATTCAGACAGAAATGACAGTTTTCCTAGATTCAATTACTTCCATCTTTTTGATTTCCTTTAAACCAAGCAGAGTCCTTGAGGGCATCAAAATGGATACGTTTTGCACATACAGTGCTACTGCAGTTGAAACAATTTGCCCCTGTTAACTAACATAAATATCTCTTTAAAAGTTACTGCTATTCCTGATTGAGTGTTATCACGTATTTCTGGTGAGAATTTGGATTTTGAGGAGGGGATGGCTTTATGCATCCAGAACCTAAAAAATACACACAACCCCCCACCACAAGATCCAGGTGTGTTTCCTTGAATGCATTTTCCACAGATTTCTGCAAGGTCTGTTGTGAAGGGAGCAGTAGCCAGAGATTGGCTTCATGCACCACAAATGCCAGGAAATCAGTTTAGGGCAGCAAAATATTTCTTGCCTTGGAAAGTGGGGATGCTTTCCTTCCCTGCCCTGGAGAGGCACACACGGCACAGCCAAGAGAGGGGCGAGCAAACTGCTGAGCTGGGCTGCAGAGCAAGGGCTCGACCTGCAGTCCCAGGGAGCCTGGGGTCTGATGGGATTAGCCTGCTTATCTGCTTTTCTGGCTTTCAGTTGGATTTAGTTAAGAATTTCCTGCATCTGCATCAGCAAGAAGAAATGGCTGTTCCCGGGATTCGGAAAGGTCAGCAATAGGCCAAAGATATTGAAGCACAGAGTTTGAGACTTTTAAGGTATTGGAAATGCAGAGGTAGGAGCCAAATCCTAAAAGTAGGTCCTTGGCATGAGGGAAGAAGCTTCTAGCGAGGGCTGCCTTGCTGTATCTCTGTACATTTGTAAGCAGCAGGAGATGTTCCCACTCGGTTTTGCTGTTTGCTGGCTGTTTGTCCCTCCACACCAAACCTGCAGCAAAGCCCCTATGGGCTTGAGTGCTCTCGAGTCTCACTGGGTGTGTGGCATTTGGAAGACCATCCTGCCGTGCTGCAAAGCCCAGGGCCCTGACTTTCCACCCCATCTGTGCTTTGCCACCAGCCAGCATCTGGTATGTGCCTGCTTTGAAGCGTTTCCTCCTCTGCAGGCAGAAAAAGCCCCTCAGATTAATGGTCTGCCTAAAAGCTGAAGAGAAAAAAAATGAGAAATAATTTTAAGTATCGCATTAAAATGCCACTCCACATCTGAAAGGATCCATTAAAACTTTTATAGAGCTTTTTACATTTGTTTCCCCTCTTTTACATTTTGTTCTGATTCAGGCACTTCTTATAATTCTTCTCTTATAATTCTCCTATGTAATAAACATTTTTGCCTCAGTTGGCTCTGCTCTAAGAGGGACTATTTTTGGTGCAGAGGAAAACATGGCACTTTTGATAGAACAGAGTTTTTCTTTCCAAAATCGCCATTTGTAGGGATCCAGCCTGGACAGGAGCCTTGGGTTAGCCCCCTGGAAGTGTTCCTGCATAATCTTTCTTAAAAATGTTGTATTTTTTTAAAGGGATTTGGAGAATGCACCTAGGCTTCGCGCTCTGGTTCTTCTCTTTGTTAGAAGGAAAGGTTTCTAAGGTGCAGCAGAAATCCCAGAAAACTTTCAAGGACAGACTGGACTGGCTTCTGGGGAATCTGGTCTAGTTGAGGATGCTCCTGCTCATTGGGAGGGGGTTCAACTAGATGACCTTTAAAAGGTCCCTTCCAACTCAAACCATTCTAGGATTCTATGATTGGGCTAATTTGGCAGGTGGCTCCCTCCTCCTCAGGACTGTGGGCAAAAAACCAGAGCTTTCACCTGTTTAGCCTTTGTAATTACTTTAAAAAATATTCTAATTCCTGAGTGCTTGAGGGGTATCGACACAGGCCCTGCTGTCTGCAGGGGAAGCCAGGAGCTGCAGGGCATGTCCTGCACCTGCCCAGCCTGTCCCCTCCATGTGGGCTGGGGACATGCTCACCATCCCACCTGCCTGCCTCTCACAATCAAACCTGCTCCTCATGGCACACTGTGCACAGAGAACTGGTGATGTCAACGTGTTACTTGGAAAATAATTTTAAGACCTGAAATTTAGACTAGACTCAATTGTCCCCATAGGGAAAAGCCAGCACCTTACCAGGTTAGTCCTACACAACCCAAGGGAGCATGTTGTGCCATGTATTTCCCTTGCCTTGCCTTGCCTTTTCCTCCTTCTCCTGTGTCCACGACACTGCAGATCCTGCCAGATGAAATGCCACTCACTGCCTACCTGTACATCCTGACTGAGGGATTTGACAGTGTATTATTTAATCCTTTGTCTTGTCTCTAGCCCTCTTACACAGATACACATTTTTGAAAGTTAAATGCTTGAAACAAAGCATCTCAGTGCACTGGGAACAGTGTGGCCACCCCAGCAGGCATTTCTCAGCAGGAATAAGGGTTTAGCCTCAGCATTGCCCAGCTCCGTGCAGGGCTCCCCTTCTCTCTCTACCTCCTTGTCACTGTACCTGCTCCTTGGGCTTTCCTGCCCTTCCTCTGGCTGCTTGGCATCAGCACACCTAAGCCTTGCAAACCGACGGCAGACTTCAGGAATGCAAATAATGTTCTCTGTGCATCCAAACCATGTCTCTAAAAACCTTTTTGCCTTGTTCCTTGTTGCCCTGGAGGATAGTTACTTCAAAGAGCAGCCCTGTTGCCTGGCATTTCAGTTTATCTCATTACCATTGTGTTTGCCAAGCCAGCCAGCTTTGCCAAAAACAGAATCAAGGTTGTTGGCAGTGCTGGCTGGCTCGCATCTTCACCCTCTCTACTGGCAGAGATGCTAATTTCCCCTTGATTGCAAGCCCTGCATTCATCTTTTGTGAATAAGCCGTGCCTACAGTCACGGCATAATGGCTTTAAAAACCTGGGCTCCAGCCTGTGGGCCCCTCTGCTCGGGCTGTCCAAGGCAGGGCTAATGGATGCTGTTAGATTATTTACTTGCCACTCTTTTGGCCCAGGGCAGCAGCTGGCTGGCACCCACAGCTGGCAGAGGGCAGGAAGGAGTGGCACAGCAGAGAGCTGCCTGGCAGGGAGAGCACCCAGGGGAGGAGCTGGGGGAGGCACAGCAGCGAGGATGGTGGAGGGAGGGAGGGAGGGAGGGAGGGAGGGAGGGAGGGAGGGAGGGATGGATGGATGGATGGATGGATGG